>CM044010.1:15032643-15160143 GCA_024085815.1 Flaveria linearis
AAGGGACTAGTGTTTTCAGGCGGGAAGAGGTTTCATCAAACCTCTTCTCACTAATCACAAAAACATAAAAGACAACCGCCCCCACCCTCAATCTCCTTCCATTTCAGTGTTATTATTATTATTATTATTAGCATCATCATATCATCATATTTCACTCTTAAAACCCCCAACAATTCTTCATTTCATCGATCGATCACCAATGGCGGGTGCTTATTCATCCACAAGACTCACATCATCATCATCATCATTTCATCATCTTCATATTCACATTCATTACACAATCTTCAATGGTTTCACTTCAAAAATCTTACTGTTACTCACACTCCTTCCACTGTCTCTAGCAGTATTCGCATTCGTTCTCCAATGGCGAGGTGAAATCGATGATCGACTACGAGATGGAGCCCCAAGGATCTCCTTGAGTTCCCCGGCATGGATGCTTCTATGTCATCCGATCAGATTACGCAAAAATCGTCGTCGAGTTGTGCGGAGATCTTGGGGCAAAGTCGCTCGGTTCGTTTCCTTATTATAGGGATTGGAAGTTCAGTTACACATCTGATCTGAAACCTAAGGTATGTTCGGAATTTGTGTTGTGTGTTTTGAGTTTTGATGGATGATTTTGTCGATTTGGGGAAGGAGATGGTGGTTTTACGTTTTAGTGATCACTTGATGCAAAATGATATAATCTGTTACTACATGGATTTAACGGTTGTAATAAGTGTTATTGTGTTTATGGAACCTGTTGGTTTTGGGGATTTATGTGCGTGTTCGTTTTGAGGAAGGGTGTTGTTTGTCGCTTTGAATTAGGGCTTAGTGTTGTCTGTGATTTATCAGAATTTGAAGTGTGTGAGAACAGAATATTTCAGCATTCTGCAGATGTTAAACAAAACAAACAGTTTTTTTCTTGCAGACTGCAGACATTTGATCCACCTCTTCTGCTGCAGATGTCTGCAGATGTGATCCGCAGACTGCAGACATTTTCCTGCAGAAAAAAACAAACAACACCTTATTTTCCAAAATACTTGTATCAAATTTCCAAAAGTTAAGAGATGAAATTCATAAGTATGCCATAATAGGAGCCGAACTCATTCTCACAAATACTGAAATCAAAATATATAGCAGCATCATTTCCATTGCATTTAGTTGCAACTGTTGAAATATTTGATTTAAAATCATGGGATCAGTCTCCATCATCTCCCAAAATAGACCATTGACATTACCAAACCAAACCTACAACTGTCAAGCATGATTCTCTGGTTCTAGCTAATTGCCAGCCATTCTTTTTAATGTAATTGATTGTATTTTCCTTATTTAGTTCTTTGTATAGGCTATTTATACTTCTGTACGTAAGCTTGTTAAAACACACAATAATACAAAAGCAATTCAGTCCTCTTCCATTCCTATGATTATCATTGACAACATGGATAGAATTATGGTAATGTTAGGGGTATACTAGTGATGAGGCTATATATTACCATTTCTTAGTTCCAGAAAAAGATATGGATTTTGGTCTTCAAGCCCTGGGTATTGATTATGATGTATTGAACTTGGCCAAACATGTCTCCCTACATAAGTTAATAAATGTGTACACTGAACATGGGAGCATAAACCTACATACCTATTTCGTATCACCAGCAAAGGTTAGAATTGAAGAGATAGCTGATGAAAGTAGTATTCATGTTAAATGTAACACTTCAAAAAGATTATTGTTGGAGTGGCATGATCAATGTGAAAGTAATACTGATGACCTAGATAGTGATCACCTAGTGGATTTAAACCAACATGAATTGGATACTAATGACATAATGCAATAAGATAATGTAGAGCATGAAATGGATTTAAACAAACATGAACTAGATACAAATCAGCCTGAGCATGATAATATTGAGCATGGAATGGATACAAATCAACCTGAGTATGATAATGTTGAGCATGTACTGGATTCAAATCAGCATGATTATGATAATGTGGAGCATGGATTGGATTCAAATCAGTATGAGTATGATAATGTGGAGCATGGATTGGATTCAAATCAGCATGAGTATGATAATGTTGAGCATGGAGTGGATTCAAATCAACATGAGTATGATAATGTAGAGCATGGAGTGGATCCAACATGCTTTGTTTAGGGATTATGTTAATGAGGTATGTGTTTCAAACCCAGGTACAACTGTGAAGTTAAAGGTAGAACCATGTGTGGATCCAACATGTCAGACTAGAAAATTAAGAGAATATATGTGTGCTTGGGTGCTTTAAAGCAAGGATTCAAAGCAATTAGAAGAGAACTACTTGATTTAGATGGGGCTTTCATGAAAGGTCCTTTTCCGGGTCAAATACTTAGTGCAGTAGGTATTGACCCCAATAATGGAATCTACCCTCTTTGATATGCAATTGTAGAGGCAGAGAACTTGAGTTCCTGGACATGGTTTCTTGAATGTTGGGGTGATGATTTAGATATGGCAAGTAATTCAAACTTTACATTCATCAGTGATAGGCAAAGGTATGTCTAACTATAATATGTGTTTATATTGTGTTATTTCCTCACAAACATCATAACATGTTTTAAATGTTGGACTAAATAGGGTATTCTTCCTGCAATTATGAAAGTATTCCCTTGTGTTTAGCACAGATTCTGTCTCAAGTACATACATGAGAACATGAAAGGATCTTTCAAAGAGAAATTTTACAAGGATATGCTATGGAAATTGGCAACATCCACAACTACAGTTCAATTTCATAATGCAATGGATGAGTTAAGGAGGTTTAACAATGATGCCCATGTGTGGTTGTCCAACATCCCACCTAAACATTAGTCAAGATCTCATTTCTCTGGTATGAAGTATCATTATTTTATTGATTTTAGTTATAATGTGAATTTTACAATTCAAATTACATTTTCTTTTTGTTCTTAGGCAGGGCATTGTCAGATGTATTGCTTAATAACATGTGCGAGGGTTTAATAGCAAGATAGTTGAGGGCAGGGACAAGCCCATCATAACAACCCTTGAATACATTAGAGAGTATCTAATGAGAAGGATTGTGACTGTTTTGAAGATTATTGAAAGGAGTAAAGGACTGCTCACACCTACTGCGACCAAAATGTTTGAAACAATTAAGAAAGAGGCTACAAGATACCCTGTGATTTGGAATGGTGAGGATCAATATCAAGTTAGTGGACCAAATGGGGACCAATGTGTGATGTGTCACACCCTGACCGACGGCGGAATCATCGGAGCAGACGAGGGAATGATTGATTGTTCATAACAATGGTTGTCTATTTGTTGAGATAATATTAAAATCAGATCACAAGATAATATGAGTTTACACAAGCAAATACAACAATTAATTCACAAATAGTAATTGTCTTTATTTTGATGAAGTCCGGGTCTTAAATGAGCACGTAGAAGTCCACTAACTTGCTTAACCTGAAATCATGTGAAAAGTAACGAGTCAGCTAAAATTAGCCGGTGAGTAAACACAGTTTTGAGTATACATATATATTGATTGATTGATTGATTAAGAATAATTCAATTCACAAGGTAATATTAAGACTTATAATGCAATAGCAAAGCATATAGATAAACAGACACAATATAAACCCCTTGACTTAACACTTGCATATAATAGACTTGCACTTATACACCATAGATTGACTATTTGCCTCTGGCACAATCACCACTCGACTATTCATATGGGGTGGGTTATCCAAACCAGTAGATCTACCATTGATACCAGGATTGATTGATTGAATTAGGGTTCTACTGTCGTCCAGTTTATCATAGTATGTTCACATAGTTGCAAGAAATAACATAACCTGTCTTGAATTGAATTTAGAACAAAATAACAATAGAATATCATGATTGAATATTGTATCACATGATTTCCCCCAAATAAGTAATGATATAAAAAGGGGATATGAATACTCACTTGTTTGATGAGATTAGAATTTGAACGTGATAGATTAGACACCAACGATTTCCTTACGAGTAATCTACGGAACGGTGTCTCGAGTTAGAATGATAATATTATAAGAATTGGGAATGTATTAGGGTTTCCATTGGGTTTTAATTATTTAGTTTGAATATCTTGAAATACATAAAATGAATTTATTGAAAGTAATTATGTTTAGAATTTAATAAAAATGTATCAATATGCATAACCGTTTGATTTATTGTTAAAGTGTGGAAAAACAAATAATTAATTTATTAATTAATTATATGATATAATTAATTAAAATATTTAATTATTTAAGTAACACAAAATGACTTTTTGTAAATAATCTGTGAATCTATAAAACACCTATAATTGAAATTATCTTGAATAATTAAAAGTAATATAGTGTCCAATGATAATTTAATAATTTAAATTATTATTAAAAGTTCCCTTTTATAGAAGTAATTTTTAATATTTGTAATTTTATTTATTTAAAACATTAATAAAATAAATAAAATGTGATAAATTTCAGAAAATAATTAAGTGGTTTTAAAAATATTTAACGTTTGTAGAAACATTTTTATAATTTTTAGAAATTTTTCCAAATTTTTTAAAGCTTAAAACGGCTTAAAAAATGTGTGAGGTGGCCTGGGGTCGAACCCGGGATCTCTCGGATGACAAAGGGACACGGGACCGGTGAACCAAAGGCCTAAGCCGCGATAGGATTTGGTTTCAAATGATTTTAAACATCATTTCAATCAAACCCCCAATCCCATATGAGCCCTAGAACGATTTGGATCCAAATTGAACATCGAATCGATTTTGAATGCATCTGAAATCATGGGGCTTTCATTCCCCATGTAAAGACGAGTGTGTGGGTGTGTTCAATTACCCGTATGATGACGAATTAGTGATAGACCCAGTGAAGAACAGGTCGCGGTCAAGGTGGTGATCGATGGGTGAGCAAACTTTGATGGAAATCAAATTAATTTCGTAGGAAGCTTCGTATGATGATCGAGATTAATTGCCCCTTATCAAATTCAATTAAAATCGATCAAAGATTGGGTTTTGATAGTGTTACAGGTCCGCGGTTTCGAGGTGTTCGAAGGTGGTGTTTTTGCGATTTTTTGGATGGAATCGAGTATGGAAATCAATTAAATGTAGTTATATAGTGGTTTAGGTTGGATTAATTTGATTAATTTCGGGTTTGGTGCTCGATAATGGCCGAAACTCGGCCGATGGTGGGGAAAAGGGTCGCGGGGAAGAAGGGGGTGGGGTTGGGTGTGTTTTGTAATTTTACCAAAATGGCCCCTGTGGTTTGGATTGTGTTAGTTTATGTTGTAAACTTAGTTTTTAAGTTTTATAAATTACACATTTACCCCCTGCACTTAATTTATATAATAAATTTTTTTTATATAAACCATTGTTATTATTATTATTATTATTACCATTAACATTATTATTATTATTATTATATTATTATTATTATTATTATTATTATTATTATTATTATTATTGTAATTATTGGCATCAACATCGACGTTTTAAACAAAATTAACTTTTATTAACGAAAATACGCGATGTTACATGATGGATATGACTAGGAAGTTATGTGCTTGTAGAAGATGGGAAATCACAGGAATGCCATGCAAGCATGCAGTTGCAGCTATTTGGAACAAAGCTACCAATGGGCAAGAAGTTGGGATGTTAGAAAGTTGGTTGCATCCAGTTTACACAATGGATAAATGGAAATAACTTTATAGTTTCAAAATTACTCAAATCAATGGCAGGTCCTTGTGGGCAAAAACACAGGTCCCTACAACACTAACTCCACCATCTCATCACAAACAAGTGGGGAGACCCAAAAAGGTAAGAAAGCGATCAACATTTGAACTGGAAGACATCACAAATGGAAGGAGGTTGTCTAAAAAGAATAGTACTGTAACTTATGGCAAATATGGAAAAAGGGCCATAATAGCAGGACTTGTAAAGGTCAAGAGGAACAAGGTTAGGATGTGTTGTCTTGTTGGTGTTTTGGAACATTTGTTATAATATGTCTGGTTGGTCTTTTGAACACTTTGGTTAAGCATGTACTATCTTTTGAAACCTTGTTTTATTGTGCACTCTATTTGGGAACAATGTAACTTTGTAGTAAATGACAATGCAAGTTGTTTATGTCATCTTAAATTATGTATGTTGTTTGTGCCATATGTATGTATTGCATGTACCAAACTCAGTATAATACCAACATCACAACTGGATCAATTTACTCTAAAATTCTCCCGAAAGATGATGTTTCCCATTAAATATCAAACCATTAGTACAAGTGCATCATTACAACTGAAAGATTAAAGCTAAACATCACAACTAAAATTTAAGAGCAATTACAACCACTATGAAGCTGATCCAACTAATAATTAAACATGTCTTCCATTTTCTTTCTTTAGCTTCACTTGTTTTTAGCTTTTCTTTAAGGTTGTTCTTTGCTTTAAGAAATCCTGGAACGATATTAATGGATCTTTCACACATTACGGGATCAAACCACCCAAAAAATCGACACTTTGATACTGGACAAGCATAGAAACGGCGACCTGGATTATGGGGAGTCCATGATGTCACGATCACTGCCTCTTTTCCATAATGACAAAACACCATCGTCAGCTTCTAAGGTCAATTTGATGATGAACTAGGTCTTGATGATGAAGTGGTTCTTGATTATGAGCCCTAATTTTGAAATCACATTTGCATATGTGAAGGGAAAGAGGGTTTAAAAGGGTGAAATGGAAGAAATTGACCCAAAATGATAGTGTTGCCCTCATGTGCGTGGCACATGAGAGAAGTTAACGTTTGAAATTAACGCCTGTTAGGGTAAAGGACGAAACGTGTAACACAAATTAAATGTAAAGGACAATCCTTGTAATTTCCTTAGTAAAGGACAATTACTATAATTTGATATAAACTTGAAAGGACGAAAAATATAATTTACTCTAATAGTAATAAATGTAGTAGTAGTAGTAGTAGTAGTAATAATAATAATAATAACAATAATAATAATAATAATAATAATAATAATGTTTACATCACATGAGATCGCATGACATGATATGACATGACATGACAAACAAATCTTAGCATGGCATATTATTACATTATGTAACATGATGTGAGGTGACATCCATAACATGAGCTTAAGAGAAGTGAAATGATATAGTGTAGTGTGGCGATAAATTATATACTCTCGTATAGCGTTGCGTAGTGTGGGGTATCATAATGTAATGTAGCGTCAACATGGAACGTACATTTACATAACATGACGAATGTAATATAATGTCACACTATGTTGCTTTACGTAACATAAAGTAATATGATGAAATTTAATACAATGAAATATGTTGTGATATAATTCAATGTATCTTCATGTAATATAACGTAATATGATGTAATGTAATGCCATGAAATATAACATGATTTGATATAATATAATGCCATATACTGCAATTTGCCTTTACATAACATAAGGTGATGCAATGTAATATGATATAATATAAGATGATATCATGCAATGACAATTACAATGATAATAATATAATATAATATGATACAATATAACATTTAAGAAGTAATACTATTTAGTAAAAAAAATTCCCTACTTAAAACGTTCAACATTCAGATCCAAACTTATTCAAATACCTAGTCTAACCAGATCAAAATTTCATATGGAAAAGCTATTATTTCTCTTCATCTTATCACTTAATCTTTTCGATGCACCTTACGGAGAAGTTGTTAGCAACTATAAAGACATTAATTGTGTTACGTATAAGTGTGTCGTTCATATTATAAGTGACGTAAATAACCTTCGATTTCATTGCCGCTCAAGAGATGACGATCTTGGGGATGTTACTCGAAATGCTGGAGAGGAATATGACATAAGTTTTTGCTTAGACTTTTTGGACGTTCACGCTTCACCTGTCATTTTTACTGGGAATCAAAGCAACAGGAGTTTAATGTTTATAAAGAAGCATTAAATTTACCCTATTGTTTTCGTGGGATTTCCACAGATAATTGCTTTTGGAAGGTGAAAATGATGGATTTTATATTCCTGATAAATATGGAAAGCCATCTGGTGGTTGGGTCAAAAAATATGATTGGGAATGACATTATTATATTCTCACCTAATAAAATATAATATATATATATATATGTATATATATATATATATATATATTTGTTTATTACATATTCTCAAAAGTAAATAAGAGTATGGTTAAGGAAATGCATATCTTGGATGTCGTAACCTTAATTTTCAAATGTTGGATACGGTCGAAGCAATAATTATCATGTGTTGGTGACGCGCCGCTGTAGATTAGCTAACATGGTAGCACGCTGCCGGTGACGGCCCACCACGTCTAGCACCCTCACCTCTTAAAACCCATAGATTTCAAACATTGCCCCTTCTTTTCACCTCTGTAATCTTTTTTTATATACTTTTTATACATCTTACTAGTTAAGCAACTTCATTCTCGTTACCACTAATCCTTTTTGAGTGAAATTAGCTACTCGGGGACGATGAATGCTTGAAATTTAATATTTACTATTTTATAATTATATATATTGTTATCCAAATTATCTATTCCTATTAAACCACTTGGTCGGTGTTTTTTTTTTTGTGTTTTTTAGAGTTTGTTTTGGTGTGGGTTTGAGGTTGGGGGTGGAGTTTTTCTTGTGGGTTCTTGGTGTCTGGACACGTCTCTTTGATATGTGTTTCGATTATGTTTGTTTATAGGGTTCGTTGGCGTTGTCTTTCTCCGTGTTCCCACTTTCTTTCTTTCGTTATCGATACCCTGACGATCCTCGTTATTAGGGTTTGGGTTTTCATTTTGTTTGCTTTTTTGTGGCTTTGATTTCCGTCGGTTTTCTATTTTGGACTGTGTCGCCTTCTCGCGGCTTTGATTTTCGTTTGTTTTGTGTATGGTGTGACGCTTTGATTTAGTTTTGGGTTCTTATCTGGTGTGTTATGGATTTGGGGTTTTGGTGTGTTTTACTTTGTGTATTTGCTGATTTTATAGTTTCGAACCTTCATTTTGATTTTGATTTTGATTTAGGGTTACGTTAAAACTCGCATAGCCGCAGCAATGCGTGGCGCCAAAACCTAGTTAGTATTTAATAATATAAACTATTACTTATTGGCTGATAATAACATGTTATATCGGTAACATTTTCAACTTTGATTTTTATTATCAATAACAGTTCGAGTAATATAATTATCAAATATTCACGCTTGATTGCACACGATTTTGTTCACAATAATGATTATGAACGCAAGGAAAAAATTAGAAGTTAAATCGAATCTAAAATAAAACAAATTGAGTGTTAATGTATGATTTTTATGCTAGTGGCAGTGTCATTAGTAATAAAAATAAAAGTTAGGAGTATCACTAGCCAATTAATAGTAGAGATTATTCTAGGTCAATGAGTACTAGTTTGTATTATTAAAATCCAATTTACCAAAATTTTAATATAAAGTTATCTATGTTTTATTTTTTTGATTAGTATTAATCTTATATTTAATTTATTTAATATATATATATTATGATTTTGAAATTATTACTTTACTTTAAGAGACATGGATCGTCATTGAGGCTTGTTCAAATTTCATATTTCGTTTCTGGAATTAAAAAATTACAGGTTTAACACTACGTTTTGAAAAAAATATAGCATATTTAGTCTCTTGGTTAAACGGTCATTAAATTTTAACGTTAATTTTTATAAAATGATGATATTACTCCTTAGAAAAAATACTTAAAAATATAAATGTACCAAAACACTCATTTGTTCTTAAATAAAGTAAAATTACTAACATACCCCCAGCCCATCCCCACCGCCACTCCAGCAGCCGTTCTCCGATCAACCTTCCGATCATCTTCTCCGGCGAACTGTCATGGACATCTTTTCCGGTGAGTATTCCGGTTATCTTCTCAAGTGACTCTTTAGATTCACTTTTAACAAACATAGAACAATTTTAAACAAACAAATTCATTCAAAATACAAAGTTATAAATCAGTTACTCAAATTAACTCATTCCCAAAATTAAAATCAATTACAAAATGGCATTCAACATAAAAATCAACAAAGTTGCACTCTTTTTGGATTCATGGGTGGTATGGCGGTTGATCGATCGGCACCGTGTGGTGTTTGCATGCGTTTCAACAGGTGTTCGCCGGCGTTTTAGAAGCTCCCTGGTCGTCGGATTTTGATTATTATTGGTGATGCAGGTCCAGGCCGAGAATGGTTTTGCGGTGCTGATCTTGATCGAGTGAGATTTCAGGGAAAAGCAACTGAAGAAGGGAGGTGTTCCGGTGGTCTTTAGTTCCGTCAGAGTTTGATCGATTTCAGTTTCGCCGGAGTTTGATCGGTGGGTGGAAGAAGACGAAGGTTGTTACTTGTTATCTGCTATAGTGGTGGAGATGGGGTGTGTGTGTGGTGGTAGTGGTAGTGGAGATGCGGGTGTGTGGTGGTGGCAGTGAGGAATGGTGGCGCATTGGTGGTGGTGGCCGTTTGACCGAGAGCAGGGCTGGCTTAACGTTTTATGGGGCCACAATCAAACCAAAAAAATTATGACTTTTTTTCAAAAACGCAATCTAAACATAAGCAACCTAATCAAATTTCATTAAAAAGCAATAAATCAAAGAAAAATTAATATACCTACTTTTAGTCATTGATATTTGATTTCTTTAAAAAAAGGTAAAAAAAGGATAGTCGATCATCAAAATTTTCATCTGCACTCAACTATCAAGTGATTCCTGCTTTAAAACTTTATTGGATCATATAATACCAAAACCCAATATATTTTTTTATAAAATGAAGGCCCTTATATATAGGGGGCCCCAAGCATAATGCGTCACATGTTACACTATAGAGCCGGCCCTGACCGAGAGATGAAACATGGTATTCTTTTTTCCAAACATTAGGACTAAACTTATAATTTTTCAATTATATGAACGAAAGATAAATTTTGAACAACCTTACAGCGATTCATGTAATTTACTCTTAATTTAATAATGATGCGGAATGAAAAAATGGTACATTTCCTTGGTTGAGTGGTGTAAATTGAAGTGAAATGAAGTATGATATGACATGTCATCAATTGGCTTTACACTTCTTGCGACGTGCCTACTTCTATTGGCCTTTAAGATTTTTTCTTCGTTGTCTAGTATTTCTATGCTTTAGACAGTTGTTATATTATCACTTCATAGATGTAGTAAACAATAAAACCCTCTGGCCAACTGGTACATCGCTATGTAGTTGTCGCGCCCCACATGGGTTTGAGTTTTGACGCTGGCATTTTGCCGTTTCTTTGGTATTTTGGGTTTCTCTTGTTGGATTATGTACGGGTTCGGTTATGTCACGTTGCCAACCGAGCTATGACCCGTAAGAGTTACACCTTGGCAGTGGCGGAGCTTAACCAACTTTGTAGGGGGGGCGGGGGCGAAATGATTTTTTTTCAGGGGGGGCAAACTAGATATTTATATAGAAATTTACACTACCGGGCAAAAAATTTACACTATCAGGCTAAATTTAACACTACGGACGAAAAAAATAGGGGGGCGCCCCCCCCCCCCCCCCCGGCCCCTTAAAAGCTTCGCCAATGCACCTTGGGCAACAAATATTAAGTCCACTTAATTTGATTAACTGACACTTACGAACTATATCGAGTTTTTATAATTTATAATTGTTATAAATTATTTAGTATTAATGTTTATTTATTAAAAAAAAATAAAATAAAGGAAAAAGCTGAAGATTCCTTTTGAAAAGCAAATGAAGAATGTGATCTGTAAAGCAAAAGCAAATCTGAGATTGCTTTTATCCATAAATTCCATTTTCCCATCTGAATTGAATTGGAGATCTCTCTCTCTCTCTCTCTCTCTTGTTTTCGTTACTAAAGGAAGAACAACTTTGATAAAGTTAAGATGGAATCATCTCACAGATTTCAGAAGAAATAAGATGGATAGTTGGATTTTTCTTCCTATCACAAACAACCGATATATTTGATTGCAACCGTGGACCACGCCTCTTAGAGCCGCAACCATTGTGTTCCAATTTAGTGTTCGTTGATTCTAGCGTTCATTCGTTGTCACTCGGTGTCTCAAACGGTTAATTATTAACCACAAAGGTATATTATATCTCATCAGTAGGTTATTCATATTCTGTATTTGCATTGTTTGTAACCCAGATCCTGTCGGGTTCATTCTGGTATTTTATTATTACTCCGCTGCGTTAACTGTTATTAATATGATTAATAATTATCAAAACTGTTTTGATAAATAAACCTAACAAAGATACCACTGAACCCAACAGTGGTATCAGAGCCAGGCTTACAACATGCAAATCAGATCCGGTCTGTTAACCGGTTATAGATCACAAACTTTAAAATTATTTGAAGTTTCTGATTTATATTATTTTGGGCAACTTGTTTATTTTGGTTAAATATTTATTAACCAAAAGATTGCCCGTATTATTTTGATTGTGTTTTAATATGTAAACCTGGCTAGACCCTGTGGTTGAATGATTGTGATGTGATTTGTTATTGTTAAAGTTTTGGTTTTATGATTTTGACCTATTTGATGGCTCAAAGTTGTAATAGATTAGAGTTTTCTTTTATTTTTCTTTTGTAAATATTGTAATATTTTGAAGACCCGAAGTCAAAACTAGAAGCAGGACAAATCAAGGAGTCAGTGGGAGCCATCAAGACAACTAGATGTACTTAGGTCCATCCTTGTGGTTGTTATGTGTTTTGACCCGTGACCTGGCTTGATCTTGCTATTTGGCTCTAGCAAGATCAAATAATCATAGCAATTAGATTTACATATTACTTTGCTATTATGGTTGCTTTATTTTATATCACCCAACCTAATATCAAACTAATTAATTAAAAAAAATTACAATCAAAATAAATAACAAGTTTTAAACTTATTTTTAAAACTTGTTAAATTATTAAAACAAATTGTTTGTTTTAAATGGGATAATCGGATAAGTTTCAAATTTAAAATTAGTTTGAATTTCAAAACTTAAAACTTGATAATTTTTAAATTAAAATTAATTATCCATTTAAAAGGATAACTAGATAAGTTTTCAAATTTAAAATTAGTTTAAATTTTAAAACTTAAAACTTAATAATTTAAAAATTATCAACTTAAAAATCGGTTGTCTATCTCGCGATGAACCTAGTTTTAATAGGGTATTAAAATCTGGTGTCCCGAGAGCTGAAAGAGTTCGTCATTTATTATCACGAACTATATATTGTAAAACTAACTTTTACGACGCACGTATAACTTAATTGGGTGCGTTGTGTTTGACCCTATTCGGTAAACACTAAAATTGAATCCCATAGATAAAAATCAATAGTCTATGCCACCCTACAATAAGGAACACTTGGAACATTAAGCGAAACATTAGCGTTTGGAGCCACAGCACCGCACTTGATGTGTAGTTTATTCTTCCAGGGTGCAAGGGTTTTGTTGATACATCCGGCCCTTTCACAAGTAACTGTTTTAGGATGACTATTACTTTTCTCTCTTGTTACGTGCCACAGCTGTCTAGAGAGAAAAGTGGGCATAGATGAGGCTAAACGTATCAATGCATTGACAAATGTTGTCGTTGCGGCCTCATACACGAGAGTTGTGCAATTTTCACAATTGATAAACATTGTCAGTCTGCCTAATCACTTACTAATGTTGCGTGCCCCAGCTGCCTTTAGTGACTGACCAAGCCAGATTCTCATTCCTTATTTAAAATTACTGTAATGGGTCATTAATTAAAATAAGGAAACAATACATCGAAAATACTAATTAATTTATTTTGCTTATTTAAATAGATGTCTTCAGAAACCAACAACTCCTTCATTCTCAAGTCTATTCTTGAGAAAGAGAAACTTGATAACACCAACTTTCTCACATGGCACCGCAATCTGAGATTGGTTCTCAAGATGGCGAAAAAGCTCTGTGTTATAGATAGCGTTGTTCCCAACGAGCCTAAAAACAATACGGCCGCAGCCCGTAGAACTTGGGAAAAATTTAAGGAGGATGCCGATGAGGTAGCCTGCCTTATGCTAGCCACCATGTCTCCTGATCTCCAGAAGAACATGGAGGACATGACTGCATTTGACATGATTGAGCAACTTAAGGGCATGTTTCAGAAACAGGCCCGACAAGAGCGCTATGATACCATGAAGCAGCTTATATCCTGCAAAATGCAAGTTGGCTCGCCTGTTAGTGCCCATGTGCTTAAAATGAAAGGGTACATCAACCAAATGGACCAAACTTGGTTATCCTATGCAAGATGAAATGGCAGTAGACTTCATTTTGAACTCCTTGCCTAGTTCTTACGACTAGTTCATAATGAACTTTAATATGAATGTGTGGGTTAAGAGTGTAGCTGAACTACACGGTATGCTCAAAACTGCTGAGCAAAACATACCAGGTAAAGCCAGTCAAATGTTGATGGTCCGTTCTACTGGTGTTAGGAAACCAAACCCCAAGAAAAAAACTTATAACAATAAGGGTAAAGGTAAAGTTGTTGCTGCCAAGCCTGCCACCAACAACAAACAGCTGGCTAAAAACAAAGCAGCACCCCCTCCTGAGGAGCGACACTGTTTTGAATGCAATAAGATGGGACACTGGAGACGTAACTGTCCTGACTATCTAGCCAAGCTGAAGGTGAAGAAGGCCAATGGTGAAGGCTCTTCTTCAGGTATTCTGATTTATGTTATTGAACTTTTCACTGATTCCAGCAACACATGGGTATTTGATACTGGATGCGGTTACCACATCATTAATGTCTTGCAGGAGCCTGAAAAGTGGAAGAAACTGAAACAAGGCGACATGGAGCTCATCGTTGGTGATAGGAAAAGAGTACCGGTTCTAGCAACTGGAACATATCATCTTTCTTGTCCATCTGGTCTTGTAATTGCTTTAAATAATTGTTTATTTGCTCCTGGTTTAACCAGAAACATTATTTCAGTTTCTTTATTGTTTGAACAAGGATTCAAGTATGTTTTTAATGATGCTGTTATTTCTACCTACTTGAATGATATCTTTTATTTTGAGGCTAAACCTCGAAGTGGTATTTATGAGATTGATATTCAAACAAACAATAATATATATAATCTTTCTAAACGTATCAAATCTGGAATTAACGATACATTTCTATGGTATTGTAGACTTGGCCACATAAGCAAGGCCCGTGTGAAAAGGCTTCAGTCCGAAGGGATTCTTGAATCCACAGGACAGAATCTTTTGATGAATGCGAATCTTGCTTAGCTGGCAAACTCACAAAGGATCCTTTCACCCATGTTGGTGAACGGGCTAAGGATCTGTAGCACTTATACATTCTGATGTATATGGTCCTTTCAGAACCATGTCTAGAAATCACGAAAGATACTTTGTTACGTTTATTGACGATTATAGTCGATACGCCTATGTCTACCTTATGAAGCATAGACATGAAACTTTTGAAAAATTCAAAGAGTTTCAGAACGAAGTAGAAAACCAACTTGGTAAAACTATCAAAGTACTTCGATCAGATTGAGGTGGAGAATACCTAAGCCAAGAGTTCACTAATCATCTAAAGGAATGTGGAATTATTTCACAGTTCACTCCACCCGGCACACCCCAACTTAATTTCGTGAGTGAGAGGAGAAATCAACCCTACTTAATATGGTTCGATCGATGATGTGTATAACCAACTTACCTCACTCTTTTTGGAGTTATGCTCTTATGACCGCCGCCCGCCTTGTCAATCTGGCACCGACTAAGAAGGTAGATAAAACTCCATATGAGATATGGCATGGGTCTAAACCCAATTTGTCTTACCTTAGAGTATGGGGATGTGATGCTTATGTCACTAGCGAGTCTAATGACAAGCTAGATCCTCGAGGTGAAAAAGCTATTTTCGTTGGATACTATAATAGAAGCGGGTATTACTTTTACCACCCTGATGCAAATATGATTTCCATCAAAAGGAAGGCATATTTCCTCGAGAAAGAGTTTCTTGATCGAGGAACTGAAAGTAATATTGTGGATCTTGAAGAAATTCGAGAACCACAAACAAACGTTGATGTAGTCGGTGCGTCCGAACAACAAGAAATTGTTGCTGATTCAGACATAAACACAAGTGTTCGTAGAAGTAGCAGAACTCGCAAAGAACCTGACAGATATCTTTGGAATCTAGAGGGTCCCGAGGTTCTGGTAGTAGCTGATTCTGATGATGAACCTACTAACTACAAATCTGCTATCTCAGATCCGGAATCTGCAAAATGGCTAGATGCCATGAACGCCGAGATGCAATCCATGCGAGACAATCAAGTCTGGGACTTGGTTGAGCTACCACCCGGTTCACGGGATGTAGGGAGCAAGTGGCTTTTCAAGAGAAAAACCGACATGCATGGAAATGTACACCCCTATAAAGCATGGCTAGTTGCGAAAGGTTTCACTCAAACTCAAAGTGTTGACTATGATGAAACTTTCTCACCCGTTGCTATGATCAAATCGATTAGGATATTGCTTGCCATAGCCGCGTACTATGATTACGAGATATGACAAATGGATGTCAAAACCACTTTTCTAAATAGACATCTCTCTGAAGATGTCTATATGGTTCAGCCCGATGGTTTTGTCGATCCATAATATCCAAATAAGGTGTGCAAACTGAATAAGTCCATTTATGGACTTAAACAGGCATCCTGTAGCTGGAATCTTCATTTTGATCAGAGAATCGTCGAATTCGGTTTTGTCAAAAGTGAAGATGAGCCTTGTGTTTACAGAAAGGCTAATGGGAGCACTATATCGTTCCTCATATTGTATATGGATGATAGACTGATCATTCGAAATAATATCTCAATGCTTAACAAAGTTAAAAAATGGTTGGGAGCTTGTTTCGCAATGAAAGATCTTGGAGAAGCTGCTTACATTCTAGGAATAAAGATCTATAGGGATAGATCTAAGCGGCTTCTAGGGCTTAGTCAAAGCACATACATAGACAAAATGATGACGCGTTTTAAGATGGAAAACTCCAAGAAAGGAGGTGTTCCAATGACTAAAGGTACCGTGTTGAACAAATTGCAATCTCCTTCAACGGACATTGATATTAAGCGAATGGAAAAGGTTCCATATGCTTCAGCGATTGGTTCCATCATGTATACTATGCTGTGCACTAGACCTGACGTCTCGTATGCTTTGAGCATTACTAGCCGTTATCAGAAAAACCCTAGCTTTGCCCATTGGACTGCAGTTAAGAACATTCTGAAGTACTTAAGAAGGACTAAAGACATGTTTTTAATGTTTGGAGGAGTTGAAGAACAGCTCACTGTAAGATGTTACACTGATGCTAGTTTTCAAACTGATCGAGATGACTCTCGCTCACAATCTGGTTTTGTATTCACACTCAATGGTGGAGCCATCTCTTGGAAAAGTTCCAAGCAAAGTGTGGTGGCAGATTCTACCACTGAATCCGAATACATTGCAGCATCTGATGCTGCAAAGGAAGCTGCTTGGATGAAGAAGTTCACAGCCGATCTTGATGTGGTTCCAAGTATTCAGCAACCAATCGATATTTTGTGATAACACAGGTGCTATTGCTCAAGCCAAAGAGCCCAGATCTCATCACAGGGCCAAGCACATTCAGAGGAAGTTTCATCATATACGGGACATAGTGAAACAGGGAGACATCGTGATAAGAAAAATCGACACAGATCAAAACCTAGCAGACCCGTTTACTAAGCCCATGACTCAGAACAAGCATGATCTGCATAGAAATGCGATCGGGCTTAGATTAGCTAGTGATGTGTTTTGATTTAGTATTTGGATGTACGAACTTTTAAACAGTTATACTTTTGAATTCATTTTGATCTACTGATATAGATTCAATTATGAATCCTATAACTATGTTCAATTTTAATACGTTTAATCCATGGATATTGTATTCTAAATTATCCATAGTCGGTCAAACTTGTGGGAACAATTCTGAATTAAGACTATTCTGAATTTAGACTCAAGGAGTTGACTTCTAAATTCACAGACCTCATTATGAATGACGTTGGATGTAACTCACCACAAACCATCTTCATTATAAGATGCTTTGATATTGGTATACTCATTTAGTATCCTCTGATATGAGATGCATACTAGAACTTCCGTTTACCAAGGGTTATTCCTTGATCACTGTCAACCGCTGTCGCGTAACTGCCAGTCATAAAGGCTTTGATTAGGAATAATTCTGAAGTTCAGTGGGAGTTGTATGTAGTCAATAAGGGATTCTGTACTTTTATATTATATGTAACAGTTAGACATCGTGGCGCCCTTGTTGATTCAAACTGGTGAAGTGTGAGGCCTCACCCAAACTGACTGTGTGTTTGATTGGACCATTTTGAATCTAGATCGAGAACTATAATAATTGAGTCCTATATGAGAATTAATCTCAATGACTCAATTGATGTCTTTTACAGAAAGGATTAATGACTATGATTACCATAAGTTTATTGTCTTGTTATAGTAAAATGATACTAGAAGAAGATGTTTGGTTAATAACTTTAAAGTGTCATACCTTGTTGGGGGCAGTCATGTGCAGCTAGAGCGCCGCTGACTGTCTACGTGGAATTAACCGAATGTCGTCCAAGTGGGTGCTTGTTGGATTATGTACGGGTTTGGTTACGTCACGTTGCCAACCGAGCTATAACCCGTAAGAGTTACACCTTGGGTAACAAATATTAAGTCCACTTAATTTGATTAACTGGCACTTACGAACTATATCGGGTTTTTATAATTTATAATTGTTATAAATTATTTAGTATTAATGTTTATTTATTAAGAAAAATAAAGTAAAGGAAAAAGCTGAAGATTCCTTTTGAAAACAAATGAAGAATGTGATGCAAAAGCAAATCTGAGATTGCTTTTATCCATAAATTCCATTTTCCCATCTGAATTGAATTGGAGACCTCTCTCACTCTCTCTCTCTCTTGTTTTCGTTACTAAAGGAAGAACAACTTTGATAAAGTTAAGAAGGAATCATCTCACGGATCTCAGAAGAAATAAGATGGATAGTTGAATTTTTCTTCCTATCACAAACAACCGATATATTTGATTGCAACCGTGGACCACGCCTCTTAGAGCCGCAACCACTGTGTTCCAATTTAGTATTCGTTTATTCTAGCGTTCATTCGTTGTCCCTCGGTGTCTCAAACGGTTAATTATTAACCACAAAGGTATATTATATCTTATCAGTAGGTTATTCATATTCTGTATTTGCATTGTTTGTTACACAGATCCTGTCGGGTTCATTCTGGTATTTTATTATTACTCCGCTGCGTTAACTGTTATTAATATGATTAATAATTATCAAAACTGTTTTGATAAATAAACCTAACGAAGATACCACTGAACCCAACATCTCTTACTAAGTTTGGTCTCATATGCTTCATTTTAAAACTTAGTTAGAGAGAATAATATAAGATGCAACGCATGAGGGTTATAAACTAATTACCAATTAAATACGATTACAAATACTTGTACACGGATGGACGAACACTTTTAACATAATTAGATCGTAGCATAAGGTAATGGTAAGAAATAGGTTAGCTAAACATAAAGAAAAAAGGAAAGTTCTAATAAAAGGTTGTCTTTATCTTGGTGGAAACTTTAATTTAGTAAAAAATAAACATTACCAAGAAAGAAAACAAAGTCAACAACTAACAATGTACGACAGTGCTTCGGAGGATATGTGTTATCCTAATCGGGCCCACCTATCCGTTTTTCGGCCTAGACCGCACCCCAAACTCCCTCAGGAGGAAACTCATTGCTAAGAAAACCCTATAGCTTAACTCTAAGCATTTTGCTCGAAGTGATATTTGAACCCATAACCTCATCTTATTTACATGTTATGGGTATCTAGCTAACTACTAGAAAATATCTAGGTGGCGACTTTAGATCCATCACTAGGCACAATGAATTATACTAGTTTTACTTCCATTCAATTGAGGCACCAACTTTGGTGATGTTCTTGAATTATAGACATCAATCGCTGATGATATTTTTATAACCTCCAAGTTAGGTCTAGTGTTCGGGGAGGGACAATGCCAAATCAATGGTTAAACTAAAAGGTAAAGGAATGTTTGGAGGCAGTGCTTTTGGTTTTTCATGTTGTCAAAGAGTTTAACAATGTTTGTGTTGTTAAAGAGTTGAACATTGAAAATAGATTGCGAGTGCCCGATCGAATTGATTAGGTCATGTAGGAACAAGTTCAAGTCTAATGGTCTGTTAGGATGCCTCAACTGTATATATCACTGCACTTTCACTTGACACCTATCATAATGATAAACGGCTTGTCTAGCCGTGACCTTCTCTTGAATTATCAAAACTTTTTGTCGCTCCATCCCTGCGTCCGGTTACAAAGTAAACAGATAAGCCTCATTGAGGACCTAATCAAGACAACCTGGTAAATAAGACGATTGAGAATTTCAATAAATTTAAATATTTTGTGAGCTAGAACAAGAAAAAATAACGCTTGAGGAGAGGAAATTAAAATAATTTATTTTCATGGACACACGCCATATGAATCTATACCAACAAAGCGAACATGAAGCTTTGTGTAACAAGAGCATAAAGAAAAACATGTCTCGCCATTAGCTTTTATTTTCTAGTTTTAGTTTGTTGTCATTTTTAATTTTCAACTTATGTAATATTGTTGTTTTAGTTTTGTTTTCTAGTGTTAGTTTTAGTTTTATTAAAAATTACTACATTTTTTAGTTTTATAGAATATTATTATTTAATTATTTAGTTATTTATTTGTATTTACGCAGTAAATTTATGTCACAGAAGAGAAACTATAAAGTCAACTCAACCCTAATCAATAGATGGTGATCCCACAAATGGTAAACTACCAAACCTTAATTTCTAAATTAAATTACGACACAAAGAACATACAACAATGAACAATGAAATCACAAACTAAATTAGTGTGAATACCACCCCAAACTTGGTGTCTAAAAAATATTTTGACGCAGTGATTATTCAGCGGTCATCACCGTTACCCAAAATTTCATTTTCTCCCCTTTGAGAACGGTCTAGCAATCGTTAATGTTCATAATAGAGTAAAACTCATTTAACTTGTTTAATCACAAATAGGGAAGGGAATCAGTGTCAATAAGCGGACTTGTTGATTCATCGATCCAACCAAAAGTGGATTGTACGTGTTGCCAAGGCTAAAGATCCCCACAAGAAGACTTCTGACGTTGATATTCTCCTTTAGAAGATTGGATTAAATTCTAGCAAACCCCCTATGTTCCACCAATGAAAAGTTCATCCGGGATTGAGGACAGGAAGATCGGAACTGTTGATACAGAGACCACATATCTCGCCCTGGCCTCTAAATCCTTGGCCCCTTCCCGGATGCTGCAACACGCAACTTTGTGTCATAACATGTGGCTTTTCGGTGCAAAGCGCGTGAGCAGTTTACTAGTTTACTAACGATTAGCAAATAAAACAAAACGTAAGTTTAATACCAAGTTTTCTATGATAAGAAAACAACAATATGATAATAACAAAGATTTAAAAATAATAATAAGAAAAAAATGAAAGGAAAAAAAACACATCTAAACACCGTAACATAATGTAACATAACAAAGCTTAGCATGGCATAGTATTGCATAACATAACAGGATAGGAGGTGACAACCATAATATGAGCTTAAGAGATGTAAAGTGACATAGCGTTGCGTTACGATGAATTATGTAGTCTCACTTAGGGTTACATAGTATAGGGTATCATAATGTAATGTAGCATCAACATGCAATGCCCGTTTACGTAATGTGATGATTGTAATATAATGTCACACCATGTACCTGTACGTAACATAATGCAATGTGATACAATTTGAAGCGATGAAATATGATGTGGTATAATACAATGTATGTTCATGTAATTAATATAATATGATGTAATGTAATGTCATGAAATATACCTTTAATCAATTTAATATAATATGATGCAATGTGATTTGATGTAATATAATGTCATATAATGCAATTTGCCTTTACATAACACAACGTAAGATGATGCAATGTAATTAGTAATATGATGTAATATAATATGATATAATATAATGACAATAACTATGATAATAATATCATGCATGATGCAATACACATTTAAAAAGTCATACTAGGTAGAAACCAAACACGTTCCCTACCTAAAACCTTTGGATCCAAACTTATCCAAATGCTTAGTTCAACCAAATCAAAATTTCTCATAGGAAAACTATTATTTCTCTTCATCGTATCACATATATTTTTCAATGCACCTTATGCAAAAGTTGTTAGCAACTATGAAGACATTAACTGCATTACGTATAAGTGCACTGTTCATATTAGAATTGACGTAAACAACCTTCGATTTCATTGCCACTCAAGAGATGACGATCTTGGGGATGTTACTCGAAATGCTGGAGAGGAATTTGACATAAGGTTTTGCTTAAACATTTTTGGACGATCACGCTTCCAGTGTCATTTTTACTGGGAATCAAAGCAAAAGGAGTTTAATGTTTATGAAGATTCATTAAGTCATCTCTATTGTTTTCGTGGGTATACCAATCAAGAGTGTTTTTGGATGGTAAAAAACGATGGATTTTATATTCCTGAAAAATCCAGATCCCAACATGGCAATTGGGTCAAAAAATATGATTGGGAATGACTCACACCTAATAATATCTATATAGATTTTCATCTATTAAAAATTTTCAAAAGCAAATACAAGTATGGCTAAGGAAATATTTATCTTGGATGTCGCAAACTTAAGTTTCAAATACGGTTGAAGTAATGGCTATGAGGTGTGGGTGACACCCCACCACAACATTGGCCAACGTAGTAGCGCACCCAGAGGTGAACACCACACCAAGGTCCCCTCACCCTTTAAAATCCAAAGATTTCGACCCCCGGTCTACAATCTTTTTTATACTTTTAATCACCTAACTAGGTAAGAAGCTCCATTCTCGTTACCACTAATCCTCTTTGAGTGAAATATACTCCTTGACGATGAATGCTTGAAATTGAATATTTTCTATTTTATAATTATATACATATTTTTTAATATGACGTGATCAAAGTTTTTATTTTATTTTTGATTACTGTTAATCTTATATTTCATTTTTTTTTTATATATTATGGAAAAGTTTTAAAATTACTACTTTATTTTAAAATTATGCTAATGAAAAATGGTCCAGTTCCTAGATTTCACTTTTAGTTTCTAGGAATGAAAATTTACACAATTAGTTTAAAGTTTAAAGTTTGGGACAAACATAACACTTTTATTTTTGTGATAGATGTCTTTTAAAATTATCTGTAAAAGTGTATTTGAAATTACTATTATACCCCTCATAAAAATAAAAGAATAATTAAAATTTCATGGGCCCCACCATTTTCAATTCAAAAATAAAAAAACATAATAAGATATAACACCTAAAATTTCATGGGCGTCAAGTGGTGAAATGGTTAATGGGTTGACCTGGTGTACTAAGTGACCCATGTTTAAATCTCACCCTTCTCATTTAACTTATGCGGCATTCAGGTGAGGGTTTGGCTCGGGCGAGGGTTTGGCTCGGGCGAGGGTTTACGGATTCAATTCAGTTCCCGCGCATCTGGGGGTATGACTTACGACTGACGGTTAGGTCCAGGGTAACCAGTCCCGATAGATCGTCAGGTTCGGAGTCCTCTGATGTTCAAAAAAAAGATATAACACTTTTAGTTTCTAGGAACAATGTTGTTGAGACCGGATCGGAC
Source organism: Flaveria linearis (assembly GCA_024085815.1). Lineage (NCBI taxonomy): Eukaryota > Viridiplantae > Streptophyta > Magnoliopsida > Asterales > Asteraceae > Flaveria > Flaveria linearis. Next base: position 15,056,393 of record CM044010.1, read on the forward strand.
CGGCCGGTCCGACCGGTTCGACCGCGAATCGGGGGCTGGTCCGGTCCGATCTGGTGTGACTCGTTTTGAACTGGTCGAACCGGCCGGTTCGTCCCGAACCGCTGGTCGGACCGGGAAACCGGACCGGTTCGGACCGGTTTTCCTTTTTTTTTAATTTTAATTGGTAAAAACCGTAGTTACATAGTTCGCCGGACTACCTGTGATTTTCTGCGGGGATCGCTCGGGATCGCGTTTCCGACCATAACATTCGCGAACCAAAAATGACGCTTCTGGGCTTCTTCTACGGGAGATTTTCTAGGTTGGAAATGAATGAAATACATGTGATGGAGATGCAAGTGTGTTAAGATCTAGAATATGGGTATTGATTTGTTAAGATAGAGAGAGATAGGAGATGACGGTTGGAAGTATGTTTAGGGTTTCATCAAGTATTTATATCCCTTTACTATCTTTTGTTTTTTATATAAATGACATTTTTGATCCTTAAGTTTGGGTTTTTATCAAATTTAACCCTAAAAGTATTTAGTTTGATTATTTTTAATTATTGAGTTTTATATATAACTATATATATATATATAAATCATATATAAATTACTTATATTTAATTACATACATAAATATAATTAAAATATAGTTAAATCCGGTTCAACCGGTCCGACCGGTTCGACCACCAAACCAGTAAGACGTCCGGTTCGACGTCCGATCCGGTTCTAAAAACATTGTCTGAAAATTTACACAATTAGTTTAAAGTTTGGGACAAACATAACACTTTTTATTTTTGTGATAGATGTCTTTTAAAATTCTCTGTAAAAGTGTATTTGAAATTACTATTATACCCTTCATAAAAATAAAAGAAGAATTAAAATTTCATGGGCCCCACCATTTTCAATTCAAAATTAAAAAACATAATAAGATATAACACCTAAAATTTCATGGGCGCCAATTGGTGAAGTGGTTAATGGGTTGACCAGGTTACTAAGTGACCCAGGTTTAAATCTCACCCTCCCATTTTAACTTATGTGACATTCAGGTGAGGGTTTGGCGCGGGCGAGGGTTTACGGATTCAATTCGGTTCCCGCGCATCTGGGGGTATGACTTACGACTGACGGTTAGGTCTAGGGTAACCAGTCCCGATAAATCGTCAGGTTCAGAGTCCTCTGATGTTCAAAAAAAAAGATATAACACCTAATATCCCTTCTCCTGCAACTCCGATGAACAGCTAGTTACTCTGGTGAACAGCTAGTTACTCTGGCGAACATCAAGAAATTCAACAAATTGCCTCTTTACATTAGTGTCTTGATTGCCACAACTACCATCCCAACCAAAGGTCCAAAACCATCACCTTACCAACTTCGGCAACCACCTCGTAAAAATACGATGACAAAAAAATGGCAGTTCCTTCGTTTTACCCATCTCCAATACCATACAAAAACCATCTTTTCAACCTGAATGTAATCGACGAGTAAAACTTATTTAAATTGTTTAATTGCTACCTGGGAATGTGAGGTTATGGTAGATCTTTTGATAAGAAATAACATGCTTTCTAGATCGATTTCAAGATCAATCTCTCACCTGATAAATCTTACAACATTAGATTCATCTTGGAATTTGCTTACTGTTCTCATTCCTCAGGTGTTTGGCGATTTGCTTAAGCTTCAAGGTTTGTATATGGGAAAGCTTGGACATTTGAGTAGTTTGGTAAAACTGAACTTTACTAGTAATAAGAATTGATCTCATTCAGTACCAACAAGCTATGGGAACTTGAAAGGACCGACTCGTTTAGATTTGAGTTCTAAGAAGTTTAGAGGCGAGCTTCCTTCATCTCTTACGAGCATAATAAACCTCATTGATCTTTATGTTTAGCAAACTGAGAGGTTTATCAGCTTTTCTTGAATTTCATAGCATGAACATTATCTCACAGATAAAAAACAAAGAAGGGAATGAGTGTCAAAGAGCGGACTTGCCAATCCACTGATCCAACCTAAAGTTAATCATGTTGCTAAGGGTAGAGATCCCACAAGAAGACTTTTGCTGTTGATATTCACCTTTAGAAGATTAGATTAAATTAAAAAATATTTAGGTAAGGAATTTAAAAGTATTTTCTTTGTCATTTTACTAAAAATGTTTTTTGCCACTTCTTGGGCAATTTTTAGGCGGTAATAAAAATTTTATCTTTTTTTAAAAGAAAATACACATTAACACCCCAAATATATGATGCATTTAATGACACCCTTTAATAAATAGTTAAAGATTTTATTGTTTTGATAACAATTAGTAAACGATTGGATAATAGTTAATGATCATAGACTATGTTATTAGTAGACTAGGGTGCAAATAGCAATATCCAAATAATAAACTCCCCTTACTTGATGAACAGGATATGCAGTTATATTCATTTAGAAATGATAGATTATGTTCCTTTGTTTACTTGTCTAATATTGTATTTCGATGAAAACTAAATTAGAGCTCTCATATATGTCATTACTTCTCATATATGTCATTACTTATTGGTAAATAGAGACTACACTCTACCTTTACTCTACCTACTATCAAACTAAATGTTGTTTGATTATGTTAGTATCTATGTGATAGGTTCCCACATGCCTATATCTCTAACTACAGTGTAGTTACCTTAAAAGTCTCATGTTGCTAAACACTAATCTATGTTATTATATAAAGTATCTTCTTGTCATTTATTGTAATATCATAAAAATTTTAAGAAATCTAACACAAGTTTTAATATGTAAGATACAATTTATCAATGCATGAAAATTATATATTCTATTTTTACCCTTATTAATAGCCTGCAATATTAATTTTACTCATTTTTAACATGTAATTTTTTTTTAATTAATTTTAAAAAAAAACTTAAAATAACATCAAATGATAAAGAAATTAAAATTTTAAATATGGTTTTAGAATAATAAATAAATCAATCAATAATTATCTATAGCTATAATATTATAATAAAAAAGAAGGAAGGATAAATGGTAACTTACCCAATATTTAAGACGCTGGGCGTCTGATCTCTCACCCGCCTCTTATGGCATTCATCATTCAATCCTCTTCTCCTCTCTCAATTTAATTCAATAGCAGAGAATTGAATCGTACGCAGGTTTCAATCACCTTCTCCTCCCTTATTCCAATGGTTTCAACCACCATTTTGCTAGTTGGTAGAGCGCTCTGTTGTTGTCACGCTCCTCCTGGATTTGAGTCTTGAGGCTGATATTTTAATGTATCTTTGATGATTTTTGGTTTCTTTTATAATTCTGATTTTTTATGTTTTGTTTTAGATCTTAGTTAGAGAGGGAAAAAACCCCACAACAATGCATACATGTTATAAACTAATTACCAATTAATTAACATTACAAATACTTGGACATCAATAGATACATTTGACATAACTGGATTGTAGGATAAAATAATAGTAAGAAATAAGTTAGCTAAACTTAGACAAATGTAAAAAGTTCTAATGAGGTTGTTAATATCTAGTGTAGGTGGAAAATTCAATTTAGAAAAAAAAAACATTCTATTCTTATTAATCTCATTTGTCGGTGAAGTTGGTGAGTGGATTTTCACGTGACTTTCATGTGTGTTTGGATGCACCCCATTGTTTCTGCATTTGGATCCGATCTATACCACCTGCAGATCGCAAATCTGATGCTATTTGATTCATCTTATTCAGTTGCACTACATCACTTTACCACCGCCGGAACCGTCGATCTCCACCACCGTTCGACTGACCGTAGTACACCCGGTTGAACCCTAGCCTCCCCCGGTTGTTTTTGTATCTGTGTTTGTGGTTCGATCTCTCCGATTTGCAGGTTCGTTCCCTTCGTATAGCTTTGACGGTTTTTTGTTGGGGTTTGTTTTCATCGGTGGGATTGGGGATCTGACGACGGTGGAGGTGGAGGTGGCGGTGGCGGTGGCGTGGTGGTGTTGTATTTATCATGCCCTAGATGGTGATGGCCTGGCTGTTGTTGTGCCTTCACGCCCTTGCTCTGTTTTTCGAGCCCTAGGTGGAGTGGCTTGTCGGCCGTCGCGTGGTTCCGCAACGCCATGTCGCGTGGTTCCGCAACGCCATGTTCCGCAACGCCATGGTGCTTTAACCCAGTGCCACTACCCCCACCTACCTCCGGCGAACCTCGACCGGTGCGTTGGGTTGTGTTTGGTGGTTGTTCTCCACCTTCGGTTGTTGCCTACTATATGGTTCTCTTTTACCATGATTTTTGGGTTTCTTTGGTGGTGTTGATGAGGGTTGGTTTCAGATACTGACCAAAGACACCCTATGGCTCTCTCTGTCATGTCTTTTTGTGAAGTTAAAGTGTGTTTATATGGAGATAAAAGGGGTTTGTTGTGTTTCAAGTGGGTTTTCTAGGTTTTGGTGGAGGTGTTGGTGGCGGTCGACGATGATGATGAATCTGTCGTTGTCTGAGTAAATCGAACGAAGGTTGAAACTTACCGTATCTTGGCGGGGTAATTTTCGGAGGTTTCGCGGTGGAAATTGGTGTTTCTACCGTTGAAGCAGCCGTGATGTTTGCAGCCATGGCGGTTTGTTCATCTTTGTTCTGATTATCATTATTAACAGATCTGAGCCTTATTTTGTTCTTTTCATTGTTTTCCAGTTTGTTTTTTCGGATTGTAATTACAATATATGTTGAAATCGATAGTCTAGAGACGCGATTCATGTTCTGTTTCTTTTGTTTGGGAAGGAGGCTCCGGCGAGAGAGATTGTTGTTGATCTCTTACCATGGTTTTTCAGGTTATGTTGATTTTCTGATATGGGTTACTTGATGACGATGAGTACCTATTCATCTGAGATGGATCTTTTGGGTTTGTTTTATGATTTGGATGACGGGTATATACAGGATTAGTTAGGCCTTAGAGAGTGCTCGAACCTATTAAGTTGTTAAAACTTGAAGCTATTAAAATTATAGGGTTGTTAGTTAGAAGTGTTGTTGAGTTTCTAATATTTGAGTATGTTTTTTTTAGGTGAGTTTAAGATCTGGTTTATTGTAAGGCATATATCTTCATGGGTAACTTAACCCGTTTTAACCTGCACATGTTGTAATGCCTTGGAAAACTGGTCGATGAAAGGCAGTGTTCTGTTATCGCATTCACTTTCCGCCTGACCTGTAAATACAGAGTGCAGTCCCCTTTGCGCCTATGTGTTTGTTGGTCTTTATATTAAATTTATGTGTGCTTAATGGGATTAATATTCTCCTACGTTTTTATATAAATTTGTGCACTTACGTTATTCCTCTTCGAGATATGAGCTATACTTTAGAAGTTGATAAGAATTCATAATTTCTGTTTGATGAGTCATGAGAGTAAGCACTATTTGGTCGTTTGAGAAGCTCCCCAAATCCCCAATCGAGTAGATTAGGTATATATCTTGCTATTTGTTTTTTTTTCTTTCCTGTGATTGTAATTGAGTTATGTGTTTTCTGTTTGATTACATATGTAATTTATTATGCAATGCTGATAAAGAACTGTATTTTTATGCATGTACAACACTCTGCCCTTTCTTCTTCCGCTCTATGTATTGTGATCTGGCCCAACTGGGCAAACACAAGCCGTGGTTTGCACTTTGCAGTGGCTAAAGGGACAATCGGTGTGGTGTACGGAACAATGCCCAAACCCCTAATGTTTCATATCGCTAATGCCCAGACAAACAAGTGCACATTAGGTTTCTCCCTGTTCTTTAAATCTCCCTTCTCAAGTTATGTTAATTTGTTACCTGATCGAGATGGATCTGTAGTTTATTTTTGCAGCTTTATGAATATTTAAATGAGCGATGACTCATGGATTCATACGAGACACAACTAACGGCCTATGGATACTTACCTGATTTCTTTATTGTCAGGTTCCATTATTTGATTTCTATTAGTTAATTTATTTATATATCATTAGTTATATTAAGTATTGAGTATTCCATTACTTGGTTTGCATCGGTTCGTTAGCTATATATGTTATATATTGAATATTAAATCTTCTTATGTTCAGTTAGTTTTTCTTGAAATGGTTGATTCCCTAATCAGTTTTATTTGTATCAGTTTGTTAGCTACATTAGCACTACCCTTTGGTCGTTCGAGCAGCTCCCCAAATCCCAGTTGCATGAGTAGATTCATACAGGTATGTATCTTGCTTTTTGTTTATTTCTTTCTGTGTCTACTTCTGTTCCAGCAGCACCATGACATTCTATCTATTTTTACACCAAAAATGGGATGGTGGTGTATGTGATGCTGATGAGAACCCAAGGCTAGAAGCCTAGAAGCACTTCTACTTGCTAAAAAATAGGAGCAAATTAATATATTGACCTGGAGCTTTAGGTAACGATGATTATAAATCCTTTTACTTTATTGCAAACATAAATCCTCTCTCTGTATTGTGATATGTTTTTGTTTATTTTTATTTTAGTTTCTTCCTGTGGCTGCGGTGACGTCGGAGTTTGATTTTACAGGGCAAATTAATTAATACCAGAGGCTGCAATGCAATTAAGCTTTGTGTGATTTGGGGTAAGTGATTACTTATTCGTTATGTGTTCTCTGTTTGATTATATTTGTAATCTCTTATGCAATGTTGAACTTGGCAAAACAGGCCATGGTTTGCAGTGGCTAATGCCCGGACAAACAAGTGGACATTAGGTTTCTCCCTGCTCTTGTAATATCTCTTCTCAAATTATGTTAACTTTGTTACCTGAGATGGATCTGTAGTTTGTTTTTGCAGCTTTTACGAATCTATAAATGAAGGATGGCTCATGGATTCATATGAGACACAATAGCCTATGGATCAACTTTCTGTACTCATCTCATTTCTTTATTTCCAGGTTCTTTTATTTGATTTCTTTTAGTTAATTTATCTTATTTATCATCATTAGTTATATTGACTATTGAATATTCCATTCCTTGATTTCTATCAGATTGTTAGCTATATATTTTAAATATTGAATCTTCTTATAGGTTGTTATCGTTGCTAACGATGTGTTAGGTGTGCCTTCGATTGGTTAGCATTTATGTTTTCATAAACCACACATTTTCTAATTAGGCTAGAGTATTACCATTCTATTTAAAGACTTTGGTCGGTGCTTTTTCTTTCTTTTTTTTTTGTGTGAAACTTTCTTTTTTTGGGTGTTTTAATTTTTTTTTGTTTTAATATAGGTTGTTTTGGGTGTTGGTTCGAGATTTTGGGGCGGAGTTTTTTGTGGGGTTTTTTTTATACTGATTTTGTGGTTTTGAACCTTCATTTTGATTTTGATTTAGGGTTACATTAAAACTCGCATAAACCACGTGTTTTTATGTACGTTTTGAGTTGCTATACTTTTCGATATAAATTTGTTTTAAAAATAGTTGGGCCGAATATAACATGTTGTCATTCAATGGTAAATATTCGAGTTACTCTACGTTTTGACATAAATTTAGTTGGGGAACGAGTCGGCTGGTCGTATTTTATACTTTATCACGCCGCAAACGCCGCCGCAACGCGCGGCGGGTTAAACCTAGTTACCTATAAAGAAAACAAAGTCAATAGTTAGAAAATAATCAACTTCCCTTACTTGATGACAAGGATATTTAGTTATGTCAATATAGAAATGATAGATTATGTTCGTTAATTTAATTGTCTGATATTTTATTTCAATGAAAACTAAAGACTATACTCTATCTACTATCAAAACTAAATGTTGTTTGATTATGTAAGTATCTATGTGATAGGTTCCCGCATACCTAAATCACTGGCTGTTAATGTGGGGCTACTTCACTTAGTAGAGACTTCACCTCTTAAAAAGGAGGTCTTGGGTTCAAACGCAAGCAATAGTATAATTTGGTGTAATATAGGAGTAGATAGGTTTGTCATTAAGAAAAACCTAAATCACTAACTACAGTATAGTTACCTAATCCGAAATATTCGAAAATCCGAAATTCGGATATCCAAAATTTCAGATTCGAATTCGGATAGTGATTTTCAGAATTTTCGGATATTTTGGATATCCGAAATATCCAAAATATTTTTATAAAAATTTAAAAATATTAAATATTAATTAAATATTTCGGATATTTTTAGATATTTCGGACATTTTAATAAATTCGGGTATCCAATAAAAATTTCAATGAAAATTATTACAATTTTCTAAAATTTATTAAATAATATATATTTTTTTGAATTCAGATATCCAAACGGATATCCAAATCCGAATCTGAAATTTCGGATATCCGAAATTCGGATATCCGAAATTCGGATATCTAAAATTTCGGATTCGGATTAGGATAGTGAAATCTACTATCCGAAATTTTCGGATATCCGAATTTGAACACCCCTACCCGTGAATGCCTTTACTAATGTGATTATGATTACCTACCAATTAAGAACCATAACTACAACCAAAATAACCTTCGTCAATGCATCAACAATTATAATTGCTTGTCACTAAATAACTATTAGATTTCATGTAAAACCTTTATCAATTAAATAACAATATAAATAGCAATTTGATTTATATAATATTCACTAACTCAAACACACGAAAATTACAATCATCACCAGAGGGTAGGAATTCTCTATCTTTGTATCCACAAAGAAAAAGCACGCAAAAACGTCTTTTAGAACCAATACATAAGCCTATTGTTCTTTGCTTCATGTGCATTATTAATGAAGCAACATTATCTGATAACTAAAAACTAGTTATTTACTTGTCGCGCGTTACGGTGGCATTACCGCCATGCGAAAAAGTATACATTACAATTGAGCTGACCTGTTTTCGAGCAAAATTACATTGAAATATAAAGGAACTCGAGTTATATGTTACCTTTTAAACGAATTACGTCGAAATGTGAACAAACTCAAAAAGTAAAAAAAGGAATGTTCAGCTAAGCCGATCTATCACATTAGGCTATATTAAAATCAAATTAAAAAAAGATATATAAAAATGATGATGTATTGTATATTTTAGTATATGAAACTAATTTTTTTATAGTTTTGTAAAAAGAAATATACAACTTTCAGTTATCAGAGAAAGTTTTTCATTTTAAAAAATGATTTATGATTAATTTTGTCATGGTGTACGAATTATGGAAAAATAACAATAATTTAAAACAAAAATCGTTTACACAGTTAGTTGAATTAAGAGAAAGAGTAAGGCGGTGTTTGTTTTTTAGAAAAAGAGTTTCTAAAGCTTTTTTGTCTGCGCCAAAAAGAGGCGGGCAGATGTTTGAGGTCTGCAGAGTGTTTGTTTTTTTGAAGACGTTTCATTAAAAAACGTCTGCGTGAGGTCTGCATGGAGAAGATGTGGACTTGCCACTTCTGAGATCTTCTAACCTCTTCTCCATCCTGAAATCCATCTTCATCTTCCCCATCTTACCTCTCCTCTCACCACCACCACCCCACCTCCCCTCAACCGCCGGCGCGCCGTCGGCCCCCTCCCCCAACCGCCGTCGTGCCCCCTCCCCCTCTCCCAACCGCCGCCGTGCCGCCTCCCCCTCCCCTAACCACCGCAGCTACCCTCCCCTCTGTTGCCATCTCCATTCGCTGCACTCCCCCTCCGCTGCCCCCCCACCTCGCGCCCATCCCCATCTCGCGACCATCCCCTCCGCTGCCCCCCCTTCCAAAACAACATCAAATCGACAACCAAATCATACACACAACAAGTCAATGAGTCATCAATCAATGATCACAAAAACAGAAATCCTTCTACAACGAACTAAAAACACCAATTAAACCAGCGAATTTCAACAAAAGCGTTAAATACGTAGATAGCCCTCGTGTAGAAACTGACCTTTGATGGTAGGATTTCGAGGGAAAATTAAGAAATGGTTTGCTGTTTGAGGTGTAAAGGTTGAGAGAGAAGGGGGGAAGAAAAGATAGGGTGTGTGCAGACACATGGGATTTGGAAGAGTCTAGATAGCCCTCGTATTTGTTTTCTTCTTTCACCCCTCTTCTAGCTCTTTTTCTTTTTTTTAACCGACGAAACATGTTTTATAATCTATATTTGTGATAATAATATAAGTTTGTTTGTGGATGTTAGTTTAAAAAATAGGTTTAGTTTAATTACAGAATATTTTAGTATTCTGCAGATGTTAAAAAAACAAACAGTCTTTTTCTGGCAGACTGTAGACATTTGGTCCACCTCTTCTCCTACAGATGTCCGCAGATGTGGTTTGCAGACTGCAAACGTTTTACTTCTTCAGAAACAAACAACACCTAAAAGAAAAAAGAATAAAATTAACTTTACTTTCACCTTTTAAATTCAACTTTTTCACCTCATTACTATTATCACCTCTTTCTCTCTTCTCTCTCTCACTAAAGAGACACAAAAACCTCTTCTTTTTCCACCACCACACATCACCATCACTTCCGGCCACCACACCACTGCTGACACTTTCAATGACGCACAACATCGCTGCTACCATGACATCTCCCTCCCTATCTCTTTGCCTCTGTTACACACACACACTGTAAAGCTGCTTACGATTACCACCGCCAGTCACCTCACTGTCACCATCACGCAGATGGCGTTACTCGGTTTATTGGGCAGGAGAACGCTGGTGGTGGAGAGCGTTATTGAGCCTACCAACGGCGGAGCAAGTGGGCCCAGAATACTTGATGCTAGGGCTGTTCATGAGCCGAGCTGAGCCGAGCCAGGATTAGCTCGGACTCGGCTCGAATTATAAACCGAGCCAGCTCGGCTCGGCTCGGATTTACAACCGAGCTAAAAAGTAGAGCTCGAACTCGGCTTGGTTTTAAACCGAGCTGGCTCGGCTTGGTTTTGTTTGGCTCGGTTTTAAAAGAAAATTTAATACACATCTCTCAAACTTCGAAAGTCCAAATATCAACGCATAGTTCAAAAAACATACTAAAAATCAGTTCAACATCATAGATTACAAGCCCCAACCTAATTCAACCAACGATACACAAAATAGTTTAACAATTCAACGTTCATTAGCATATGAATTAACCCGCATAAACATTCTCTTGCACTTCTAAATACCTGCAAAAAATAATCAATGAAATAAATCAATATTAATTACTGGATGTGGTATTTTCATGAGAGCATTGGCTAAGGTAGAACTAACGGGAAAAAAAATCTTGGTATTTTATGTAATTTGTTCACCTCATAATTATGTGTGAAGATTGATTGTGAAATTACAAAGGCGAACATAAATTATTTACCCTCAACAAGCTGGCCGAAAGGAGCAAATGCTTCTCTAAGCTTTTCATCAGTAGTATTCTGTTTAGGCCTGCAAATGATGATCATAAATAAGATCAAGAAAGTGTTACAAAAAATGTAACAAATCCAATGCTAACTGAAAAGTTTTAGTAACAATATCTAGGTCCTAAAAAGGTTAAACATAGAATAAAATTAGAGAGACATACAAAACATACCAAAACAGTCCAAACATTCAAAACATAAATAAAATTAGAGAGACATACAAACAGTCCCGAACAAACCTTAAACATAGAATACAAATGTAAAATAGGAACATAATATCAATCATTTATTTGTAGCATCATTCATCATTAATGTTAGTGTTATTATAATATTATATATAAATATTATATATATATTACATATTTAATCGAGCTAGTAAACGAGCCGACGAGCGAGCCAACGAGCGAGCCGGCCTTGGCTCGGACTCGGCTTGGTTTTAAACCGAGCCGGCTCGGCTCGGCTCGTTTTTAAACCGAGCCAATTCGAGCGAGCTTTTTTCGAGCTCTTTTCGAGCGAGCTCCGAGCGAGCCACGAGCCACAAGCCGCGAGCTATTTAAACAGCCCTACTTGATGCATACGATGGTTATACATAGTGCTTGAGAGGAGGTAGTGTTGTCTAAGGTAACCTCCTCGCACACTCCGATATTGTTTTTTAATATTAAGAAGTTTGTAGCAGTGAACCTTGGACGTAATTATTTCTCTGTCATTGTTTGTTACAGTGAACAACGACTCCATCTGCAGCGACCGCAACCACCTGCACCGCCCCCATCTGCAGCGGCCGCAACCACCTCCATCTCCAACCGTGATCACCCTTCCACAGCGATCGCAACCACCTGCACCGCCCCCTATCTGCGACCACAACCACCTGCACCACCCCCACCCGTACACGGTCCCTAATTTAGGGTTTTCTGCACAGCCGTCACCACCAACCTCCCGTCGCCCTCCCACCTGCGACCGCAACCACCTGCACCGCCAACCACTCTTCCACCCTACCCGTCATCACCTTCAACCGCGACACCTCCGCTGAGGTCACCAACCGCGACCTTTACCGCCATAACCCACCCCTCCCTCGCGAAGAGGCATAACCACAACCAGCCCCCCTCTTCAATTACAGCTTTTTATTTCTCTTGATTTTCTTATTTTCTTCTACAAAGAGAGGAACAAGAAATTGGGGGTTTTTTGCAAGGAAAAAGGGGTTAATTTTTATGATTTTGCAACCTGTTTATGGTCAAGAAAGCTTCTTGAGTACTGTTTCTTGATTAATTTGGGGAAAATCAAAATACCCACACGGAATTTAAATTGGGTTTCTAAAGATTAAAGATATTGCATATTGGGTGCAATTGTAAATTGGGGTTTTCTCATATTTGATTAAGAATTGTGGATTTTGAGTGTGTTTAGCTTTTAGCAAAATTCCTGTAGTGATCACAATTAATAAGGCTGTTTTGGACATAGACGGAGGTCAAGCGCCGCCGGACCCGCCGCCTCACATGCCACACACGCCACCCACCAAAGCTTGAGAGGTTTCAGGATCTTTTCTAATGTATCTATAACCAGCACTCACTGTAAGTATCCCTACCGGTTCATAACTGTCCGTAAGTAGTCTTCTTTCATAACTATTCTTAATTTTTGCTGTTTCTGTCTGAATAAGCCAACAGTACTTTCACATTTTTATAGTTTAGTATTAGTGTCATCCTTGTTTTAGTGAATTGGGTGTGTTATGGTTTTGTTTTTGTTTGTTACTATGGGTAGTGGGTAAAATAGACAGGAGGAGCCATTATGCGTCTTTGAGATCATGTTCGATGACAAGTAGTGCAACTAGAAGGAAAACTGGTTATAGATTAAGATTGGCATCGTGAAATGTAGGAAAAATTGTGAAATGTAGGAAAAATTGTAAGTTTTTAGAATTAGTAGATGTGCTTAAGAGATGTAGGGTTCAGATTGCCTGCCTACAAGAGACTAGATGGCAGGGTAAGAGAGCGTTAGAGTGCAATGGGTATAAATTATGGTATTCGGGATCAGATGGAGCAAAAAATAGGGTGTGTTTCTTAGTTGCTAAAGATCTACAAGATAACGTAATTGAGGTGAAAAGATATGATGATATGATTATGTTGTTAAGAGTAATCGTAGGTAAAGAGGTAGTGACGGTAGTTAGTGCGTATGTATCATAGGTTGGGTTAGGGGAATTGGAAAGAAAGAATATCTAGGAGAGTTTAGATCAAGTTATGAGAGACATCCATTGTGAAGAAAAAATATGCATCGTAGGAGATCTTAATGGGCATATTAGTAAGGATAATAATCACTTTCCTTTATGCATGGAGGCTTTGGTTATGATCTTAGGAATGATGCTGGTTAGGAGCTACTTGACTTTGCATTGTCACATGACCTACGTGTTATAAACTCGTTTTTCAAAAAAGACATTCACATCTTATCATGTTTAGAATCGGAGGGAGACATACTCAGATAGACTATTTGTTGATGCAGAGAAGACAGAAGTTGGTGGAAAGACTGTAAGGCAATACCGAGCGAGACGGTAGTGACTCAACATCATATGTTTGTCACACCCCAACCTTAACGGTAAAAACGTCGAGATGTAAGGGTTAAAATTGTTCATGCCACCCAACCTATATCAAAGTGTCAATATTATTAAATTCTAAGGTTCATAACATACATTAAGGAATAACATAAGTTTCAAGCAAACAAAAATACAAAAGTTCCCATAGCATCATGTGACAATATATGTCATTTTATTATTATCTAGGTCCAATCCTAGATGTGATCAAGTCTTCAAGAGCAACTTAAGTGGTTTCATTTCCTGAAACATGTTAAAAATAAAGTCAACATAATGTTGGTGAGCTTCCATAGATTCAACATACATAAATGTAATAGATTCAACATACATAAATGTATATCAAAAGATGCAATTCACGTCATAGGTTATATAATACTGTAAATATAGATGGATGAACAAATGTAACAATCAAATCTTGATAACAACCTTGACAGCAACAACAACAGCAAGCGGCGGCGGCGGCACCGGCATCGGCGACGACACCAGCAACACCTGCAGCATCAGCACCAGCGGCAGCAGCACCGGCAGCGGCAGCGGCACCGGCACCAGCTGCGGCACCGGCACCGGCTGCGGCACCGGCACCGGCTGCGCACCGGCACCGGCTGCGCACCGGCACCGGCTGCGCACCGGCACCGGCTGCGCACCGGCACCGGCTGCGCACCGGCACCGGCTGCGCACCGGCACCGGCTGCGCACCGGCACCGGCACCAGCACCAGCAGCGCACCAGCAGCAACTGCCCAACAGCACCAGCAGCAGCTGCTCACCAGCAACAATAATAATAATGTTGACATGACATGAGATGAGATGAGATGAGATCGCATGACATGACATGAGATGAGATCGCATGACATTGTATGTATGACATAATATGATATGACATGACATGATATTACAAAACAAACAAATCTTAGCATGAAATATTGTTAAATAATATCATGTCATGTCATATCATATGACATAATATGATATGACATGACATGATATTACAAAACAAACAAATCTTAGCATGAAATATTGTTAAATAATGTAACATGATATGAGGTGACAACCATAACATGAGCTTAAGAGAAGTAAAATGATGGCGTAACGTTGCAATAAATTATATAGTCTCGTAAAGTGTTGCGTAGTGTGGGGTATCATGCTCTAATGTAGCGTCAAAATGGAACAAACATTTATATAATGTGATAAATGTTATATATGTCACATCATGTTGCTTTACGTAACATAAAGTAATATGATAAAATTTAGTGCAATGAAATATGTGTGATATAATACAATACCTTCATGTAATATAACGTAATATGGTGTAATGTGATGTATGAAATATACATTTAGCCAATGTAACACAATATGATGCAACATGATTTAATATAATATACTGTCATATAATCCAATTTGCCTTTACATTACATAGGGTGATGCAATGTAATTTGATGTAATATAAGATGATATAATGCGGTGACAATAATAATAATATTTATATAATGTAATATGCTGCAATATAACATTTAAGAAGCAATACTAGTTAGTAACCAAAAACATTTCCTACTTAAAACGTTCAGATCCAAATTTATCCAAATGCTTAGTCCTACCAGATCAAAATTTCTTTTGGGAAAGCTATTATTTCTCTTCATCTTATCGCTTAATCTTTTCAATGCACCTTATGCAAAGTTGTTAGCAACGATGAAGATATTAACTGCATTACATATAAATGCACTGTTCATATTAAAACTGACGTAAATAACCTTCGATTTCATTGCCATTCAAGAGATGACGATCTTGGGGATGTTACTCGGAATGCTGGAGAGGAATATGACATAAGGTTTTGCTTAGACCTTATTGGACGATCATGCTTCCGCTGTAAGTTTTACTGGGAATCAAAGCAGCAGGAGTTTAATGTTTATAAACAAGGATTAAATTTACCCTATTGTTTTCATGGGTCTTCCACACAGGATTGCTTTTGGAAGGTGAAAAATGATGGATTTTATATTCCTGATAAATCCCGATACCCACCTGGTGGTTGGGTCAAAAAGTATGATTGGGAATGACATTATTATCTTCTAACCTAATAAATATATATATTTTTGTTTATTTCATTTTTCAAAAGTAAATAAGAGTATGGCTAAGGAAATGCTTATCTTGGATGTTGTATACTTAATTTTCAAATATTGAATACGGTCGAAGTAATGGCTATCAGGTGTGGGTGACGCCCCTCTGCAGATTGGCCAGCATGGTAGCACAATGCTGGTGAACACCACATCTAGTTCCCGTCACCCCTTAAAACCCGAAGATTTCAAACCCTGCCCATTCTTTTTACCGCTGCAATCTTTTTTTTTATACTTTTAATACATCTAACTAGTTAAGCAGCTTCATTCTCGTTACCACTAATCCTTTTCTAGTGAAATTAGCTACCCGGCGACGATGAATGCTTAAAATTTAATATTTACTATTTTATAATTATATATTGTTATTCAAATTAGTATTTAATAATCTAAACTATTACTTATTGGCTCATAATAATCCATATTGACCCGGGTTGAGTGGTGTAAATTGAAGTGAAATGAAGTGTGACATGACATGTCATCAAGTGGCTTTACACTTCTTGCAACGTGCCTACTTCTATTGGCTTTCAAGATTTTTTCTTCGTTGTCTAGTACTTCTATGCTTTAGACAAATGTTATATTATCACTTCACAGATATAGTAAACAAGAAAACTCTTTGGCCAACTGGTAAATCGCTCTGTGGTTGTCGCACCACACGCGGGTTGACTCTTGAGGTTGGCATTTTACCGTTTCTCTGGCAATTTTGGTTTTCTCTTACTAAGTTTGGTCTCTTATGCTTCACTTTAAAACTTAGTTAGAGAGAATAGTATAAGCTGCAACGCATGGGGGTTATAACCTAATTACCAATTAAATACGATTACAAAATACTTGTACACGGACAGACACGTTTGGCATATTTAGATCGTAGCATAAGGTAATGGTAAGAAATAGGTTAGCTAAACATATAGAAAAATGGAAAGTTCTAATAATCGGTTGTCTTTATCTTGGTGGAAACTTTAATTTAGTAAAAATAAACATTACCTAGAAAGAAAACAAAGTCGACAGCTAAAAAACGTTTTTTTAACGGGAAATGTACGACCCTGTTTCGGAGGATATGTGTAACATCCGGTTTCTAAATCCGAACTTGTAAATTATATTATAGTTATGATTAATTAATTAAGTTGAGTTGTTTGAGTGTTTAAGTGTTCAGTCGCATAAGTCATATGCGAATGAACTTCAGTCGCACCCTTACGTGCGATTGAGACTCAGTCGTACGAATAATAGGCGTATGAGCTCCAGTCGTACGCTTCAGTCGTACGAATGGTTCAGTCGTACGACTGGGTGTAAGGCGGTTATGTTGCACATGTGAATAAGTAAGGCGGTGAAAAGAGATGAAAAGCAGATTTCTATCCGCATCTACTTCATTCCCCTGTTCTCTTTACACTCAAACACCCCTGTTCTTGCCAATCGACTAGGCTAAACTCCGTTTTGGTAAGTTTGAACATCACGGATCAATCCGGAGATGTTATAAGCTGTGTAAATGGTTGAATTTGATCCAACAATGCGTTTTAAATCATTGAATTGGTCTGGTTCATTTCTAAATTAAAATCCGGGAATTCGGATCCAAGTTTTTGTGAAGTTTTGATGAAATAATGGTCCGAAACCATTGTAAACGATGTGTATAGGATCTGTTTTGAATATGATATGATTTGGATGGTTAAAACTCAAATTTTGAGTGAGTTTGGATCAAAAACGTCAAGAACACAGCTGCTGATTCGTTTCAAGCGAATGGGCCCAATCGTATGCCTCAGTCGTACGAATGAGAGTCTACTCGTGCGACTGAGTACGAATGGAGGTTCAGTCGTACGACTGGGAACCCAGTCGCCTGGTTAGGAGGCCGAATGAAGACGAGTGAACACTGGGTACGAATGAGAACTCAGTCATGCGAATGAGTGGCTAGTCGTACGGCTGAAGGTTCAGTCGCATGGTTCATCCGCATAGGTC
This sequence comes from Flaveria linearis, assembly GCA_024085815.1. Lineage (NCBI taxonomy): Eukaryota > Viridiplantae > Streptophyta > Magnoliopsida > Asterales > Asteraceae > Flaveria > Flaveria linearis. The sequence goes on from CM044010.1 coordinate 15,074,208, forward strand.
CAGTCGCATGAGTGCTCATTCGCATAAGTGTTCAATCGCATGAGCGCCCTGTTTGGAAATAAGTTTACTGAATCGAGGTTTATTGCTTTAAATATACCTTGATTAGAGGAAGTTGATAAGGTGAGGAAGTTGATAAGGTGAGTTCTAAGCCCTTTTCAGATGTTTGGTTTTAACATTCGGGCTAGCACACATACAATGATAAATGAATTGAATGTTTTAGTACCAGAATTGTGATAGTGATGTTGTTATGTTTCTAACAGTTTGTAAAGCTGTTAGGGGGAAAGTGGGGGTAATAAATGATTACCTGAACATTGTTAATCATTACTTGATGGTAATGATTTCAGTGGGTCAGGTAGAGTGTAAAAGATGGTCATCTGAACATTGTTAATCATTACGTGATGGTAATGATTCCAATGGGTCAGATGGGGTGTAATGATTAATGAAAATATGTTAAAACTGGTGCTAAAAGAAAGAATGTGTGGGGTGTAAATGAATGTGGTAATATTAGCAATAAGTAAAAGAAATGTTTTTGAAATGGTAATGTGATGTAAATCTCAACAGGCCAGTTAGGGTAAGATGCCTGGGTGTGAAACTGTACAGTTTGATAGGAGTGATGACGATCACTCAGCTTTGTGAACATCTTGTGGTGACGACCCTAGATGATTAAATGGCATCCTACTGGATGAGAGATAGTAACTGGTAGTTACTAGATGTGGGCAACCGACGTTACTGGGTATGGGAAACTGGTAGTTGCTAGATGTGGGCAACCGACGTTTCTGGGTATAGTAACTGGTAGTTGCTGTATGTGGGCAACCGACGTTACTAGGTATGAGGAACTGGTAGTTGCTAGATGTGGGCAACCGACGTTCGGTGGGACAGGTCCAGTGGGACAAAGTAATGATAAAAGTTGAAATTATGATATTGCCAATATAAATATAACTCTTGTGTGTGTAAAGGTGCGGTTAATGTTTTAATGAAAATGTAGAACTCACCAGTTTATCTGATGTTTTGAGTATATTGTGTGTGCTAGGTAAGGAGGGATCCTCTAATAATAGAGGAAAGCAAGTATGAGCTGAACAAGGACGCTATCCCGGAGTAGTTGCTGGCATAGGATATAGGGCAATGTATAATTAAATACAATTATATGTAAAATGTTATAAAAGTTGGGTTAATATATAATATTGTTTAAAGTCTTCCGCTGTAAGTAGAAAGCTCTGATTTGTGTTTGAAATATTAATCCAACTGCATGACGTGTCTCCGGTGCCCTGCTGGGTTTAGGGCGTCACAGGTTGGTATCAGAGCAGTAGTTAAAGGGATCTACGTCATAATAACTAGACTTTAACTAGAAAATAGATATGCCAGCATGGATAGCTAGATAGAATAGTTTATTAAAACAAGAGAAGGTGATGGGACTATCATGAGAAGGAATAACGAGAATAGTAAAAGTAAAGTAAACAATTAATAGTACTTGGCCAACATTATTAATAATTTACTTTACTTATAGTATTCTGGTTATATACTTACATGCGAGTACTAAATAATCCTGATCTCGTTTTAATACGTTATGGCTGAGAGGGAAAGTGAAAGAATGCAAGGTGGAACCTCGGAAGGAAATGTTGATGAGAGCACAGAGGTGCTCAGTATGACGAGACAGTCTGTGATGCAATTGCTGAGAAGGTTCGTAAAACCTTGAATGTAGCTAGACCTGATGAAAGTAGAATTGTTGATAAAGCTGAGGGGTCTAACGAGAAGAAGGGAGTTACGTATAGTCAGTTCAAAGAGTGTAATCCTCCATGATTTTCTGGGGCTATGGATGTGGTAGCCACTTATAAATGGCTTCGTGAAATGGAAGCCATGATCAAGTTGAGTGAGTGTAGGGAGGATCAGAAAGTAAAGTTTGCAGCCCACTCGTTTGTAGGTGAGGCTTTGTATTGGTGGGATACGATTATCCAGACGTTAGGTGAGGAGACTACTGACAAAATGTTATGGCCTGAATTTAAAAAGTTAGTATCGGATAAGTTTTGTCCGAAGGGTGAGATGGATCGAATAGAGATGAGTTTCCTGCAGTTTCAGGCAGGTAATATGTCCCATAGGGAGTACACGTCTAAGTTTGAGGAGATGGCGCGACTGGTGCCTCGTCTGGTAGTTCCCGAAAAGAAGAAAATTTTGAGGTATACACAGGGGTTACCTCAGGAGGTTAGAAAGTTGGTTAGATCATCTGCTCCAAGTAGTTATCAGTTAACGGTAAACTTAGCAGCAGATATGTATCAAGAAGTTTATGGTAGTAATGTTGCTCCTGATGGGAGTAAAAGGAGGCGTGAAGAACCTGTAGTGCAAAGGAGTTTGAGAATCCAAGTCTTCAGAAGAAGGTTAAGTTTGGAAGGGGCCAATTCCAAAGGAATATTAGAAATGAGCTACCACGTTGCGGGAAATGTGACAAGCTACATCAGGGTGAATGTATGATTGATAGTAGAACTTGTTTTAGATGTGGAAAGTTCGGGCATTATGCTAATGAATGCAGTGAGAGTCCTCGTAAATGTTATGAGTGTGGAGAAACGGGACATATTCGTAGTGAATGTCCAAGATTAACCGTTAGAAAGCCTGAACCGGTTAGATCGATGAAAGGGTCAGGAGAAGGGTCAAGTGTGGCGAAGGGGAGAGCCTATTCTATGTCAGCTAGTGAGGCTAAAGCTCTGCTAGATATAGTTTCAGGTACGTTTCTAGTTAATGGGATTCCAGCTAACGTGTTATTTGATTCTGGTGCAAGTGGAAGTTTCGTATCTGTTGATTTTTGTCCTATGCTTGCGTGCGAAATTCGACCATTAGAGGTAGCATTTATAGTTGAAACTGCTAATGATAGATCTGTGATGATTAGTAGTATGATTGATGGTTGTTATATTGAATTAGAAGGATATAGATTGCCTGTTAAACTATATCCTATGGTGTTAGGAGGATTTGATGTAGTTTTGGGTATGGATTGGTTGGCAAACCATGAAGCCCATATTGTATGTAATAAGAAGTTAATTCAGTTAAGAGCACCAGATGTGAAAACGATTAATGTATATGGCGATAGAGAGGAGTCAACTGTGAAAATAATATCTATGATGAAAGCTGATAAGTTGATGAGCCGCGGGTATGCATCTTATTTACTATATGTAATTGATTCTCAAAAGCCTGTAAGAAAGATTGAGGATATTCCTGTGGTTAGAGATTTTGTAGATGTGTTCCCAGAAGAATTACCGGGTATTCCTCCAGATCGTGAAGTTGAGTTTAAAGTTGAATTGATTCCGGGTGCTAAGCCAGTTGCCAAGTCACCTTATAGACTAGCTCCATCGGAATTGAAGGAATTAATGAAGCAGACTGAAGATTTGCTAGAAAAAGGTTTCATTAGGCCTAGTTCTTCCCCGTGGGGTGCTCCAGTATTATTTGTAAAGAAGAAAGACGGGAGTATGCGTATGTGTATCGATTACAGAGAGTTGAATAAGTTGACGATAAAGAATAAGTATCCACTTCCACGAATAGATGATTTATTTGATCAGCTACAGGGAGCTAGTTGTTTTCTAAAATAGACCTTCGTTCGGGGTATCATCAGTTGAAAGTTAAGGAAGAAGATATACCAAAAACGGCATTTCGGACACGTTACGGTCACTATGAATTTTTAGTTATGTCCTTTGGGTTAACAAATGCACCTGCTGCTTTCATGGATTTGATGAATAGGGTGTGTAAGCCAATGTTGGATCGATCAGTAATTGTGTTTATAGATGATATACTGAGCTATTCAAAGAATGAGGGAGATCATGCCTGCCATCTTCGTGAAGTGTTGGAAAGGTTGAGAAAAGAAAGGCTTTGTGCAAAGTTTTCTAAGTGTGAGTTTTGGTTGCGGGAAGTACAGTTTTTAGGACATGTAATCAATGCAGAAGGCATTTTAGTAGACCCTACTAAGATTGAAACAGTAGTGAAGTGGAGTCCTCCAAAGACGTCATCTGAAGTTCGCAGTTTCTTGGGTCTGGCTGGTTATTATAGATGGTTTATTCAGGATTTTGCCAAAATCGCATCCCCGTTAACGAAACTGACGAGGAAGAATGAAGAATACGTTTGGGGACCAGAACAAGAAAATGCATTTCAAGAACTGAAGCAGAAATTAACCCAATCACCAGTGTTGTCGTTGCCAGATGGAAATGAAGATTTGGTGATTTATTCGGATGCTTCGTATCAAGGCTTAGGTTGTGTATTGATGCAGAGGGGACGAGTGATTGCTTATGCTTCTAGACAGTTGAAAGAACATGAAAAGAATTATCCGACACATGATCTAGAACTGGCAGCAGTGGTATTTGCCTTGAGATATGGAGGCATTACTTATATGGAACGAAATGTACGATTTACACGGATCATAAGAGTTTGAAATATTTCTTTGATCAGAAGGAATTGAACATGCGCCAGCGGAGATGGTTAGAGTTGGTGAAAGATTATGATTGTGAAATACTTTACCATCCGGGTAAAGCAAATTTGGTTGCTGACGCGTTAGTAGAAAGAATGAACACCCTTTGATCCGAGTTAAGTCATATAAGTTGGTAATAACCCCAGATTTTATGCACCAGTTACGAGAAACTCAATTAGAAGCATTGAGAGAAGAGAACGTGAAGCAGGAACGAATGAAGGGTCAAACGAAAGATTTAGAAGAAAATAGTTTTGGGGTCAAGATAAATGTGGTCGTATATGGGTTCCGATTAAGATGAGGGATTTGGTGTTAGATGAAGCTCATAAGTCCAGATATTCTATACATCCTGGTGCTACTAAGATGTACAAAGATTTAAAACAAGAATATTGGTGGCCCGTATGAAGTTTAATGTGATGCAGTACGTAAATAAATGTTTGACGTGTCTTCAGGTCAAAGCTGAGCATCAGAAACCATATGGTAAGCTTCAACCTTTAGAGATCCCAAAATGGAAGTGGGAGGAATTGACAATGGATTTCATAACTAAGCTTCCACGTACAGCTAAAGGTTATGATACCATTTGGGTCATAGTGGATAGATTGACACGTAGCGGGCATTTCTTACCAATCAAGGAGACGTATAACTCCGAGAAGTTACCATAATTGTTTATTCGAGAAATTATTGCTCGTCATGGGGTACCAGTATCTATTGTGTCAGATAGTGATACGCGTTTTACTTCGAGGTTTTGGAGAAAGTTTCATGAAGATATGGGTACTCGTTTATTACACAGCACATCTTTTCACCCAGAAACTGATGGGTGACTGAAAGGACTATCCAAACAGTTGAAGACATGTTACGAGCTTGTGTTATAGATTTCGGTGGTAGCTGGGATAGTCATCTGCTATTAGTTGAATTCTCCTACAATAACAATTATCATTCTACAATTGGGAGAGCCCCTTATGAGATGTTATATGGCAGAAAGTGCAGGAGTCCGATATGCTGGGGAGAAGTTGGGCAGAAAGAGTTGGGCAGTTTGGAAATTGTACAGGCTACGAATGAGAAACTGTATCAGATCAAAGCTCGGTTTAAGGCGGCTCAGGATCGACAAAAGTCTTATGAAGATAAAAGACGAAGGCATATAGAGTTTGAAGTAGGAGATAGAGTTATGTTGAAAGTATCTCCTTGGAAGAGAATTATCAGATTCAGAAAGAGAGGAAAGTTAAGTCCTCGTTTTATAGGACCGTTTAGAATTATAGAACGGATTGGGGAAGTGGTTATAAACTAGAATTACCTGATCAGTTGCAAGGAATCCACCCAACTTTTCACGTGTCACAGTTGCGCAAGTGTTTGGCCGACGAGAATGCTTATGTACCTTTAGATGATATAGAGGTGGATGATAAGTTGAACTATGTTGAGAAACCTACTGTTATAGTAGACAAAAGGTGAAAAGGCTGAGGAATAAAATTATTGAGTTAGTTAAAGTGCAGTGGTCGAATAGAATGGGATCTGATTTCATGTGGGAATCAGAAGATGAGATGAAGAGAGATTATCCCCAGTTGTTTGAATAGTTGGTTTCGGGGACGAAACCTATTTAAGAGGGGGAGAGTTATAACATCCGGTTTCTAAATCCGAACTTGTAAATTATATTATAGTTATGATTAATTAATTAAGTTGAGTTGTTTGAGTGTTTAAGTGTTCAGTCGCATAAGTCATATGCGAATGAACTTCAGTTGCACCCCTTACGTGCGATTGAGACTCAGTCGTACGAATAATAGGCGTATGAGCTCCAGTCGTACGCTTCAGTCGTACGAATGGTTCAGTCGTACGACTGGGTGTAAGGCGGTTATGTTGCACATGTGAATAAGTAAGGCGGTGAAAAGAGATGAAAAGCAGATTTCTATCCGCATCTACTTCATTCCCCTGTTCTCTTTACACCCAAACACCCCTGTTCTTGCCAATCGACTAGGCTAAACACCGTTTTGGTAAGTTTGAACATCACGGATCAATCCGGAGATGTTATAAGCTGTGTAAATGGTTGAATTTGATCCAACAATGCGTTTTAAATCATTGAATTGGTCTGGTTCACTTCTAAATTAAAATCCGGGAATTCGGATCCAAGTTTTTGTGAAGTTTTGATGAAATAATGGTCCGAAACCATTGTAAACGATGTGTATAGGATCTGTTTTGAATATGATATGATTTGGATGGTTAAAACTCAAATTTTGAGTGAGTTTGGATAAAAAACGTCAAGAACACAGCTGCTGATTCGTTTCAAGCGAATGGGCCCAATCGTATGCCTCAGTCGTACGAATGAGAGTCTACTCGTGCGACTGAGTACGAATGGAGGTTCAGTCGTACGACTGGGAACCCAGTCGCCTGGTTAGGAGGCCGAATGAAGACGAGTGAACACTGGGTACGAATGAGAACTCAGTCATGCGAATGAGTGGCTAGTCGTACGGCTGAAGGTTCAGTCGCATGGTTCATCCGCATAGGTCCAGTCGCATGAGTGCTCATTCGCATAAGTGTTCAATCGCATGAGGGCCCTGTTTGGAAAGCTGTTAGGGGGAAAGTGGGGGTAATAAATGATTACCTGAACATTGTTAATCATTACTTGATGGTAATGATTTCAGTGGGTCAGGTAGAGTGTAAAAGATGGTCATCTGAACATTGTTAATCATTACGTGATGGTAATGATTCCAATGGGTCAGATGAGGTGTAATGATTAATGAAATATGTTAAAACTGGTGCTAAAAGAAAGAATGTGTGGGGTGTAAATGAATGTGGTAATATTAGCAATAAGTAAAAGAAATGTTTTTGAAATGGTAATGTGATGTAAATCTCAACAGGCCAGTTAGGGTAAGATGCCTGGGTGTGAAACTGTACAGTTTGATAGGAGTGATGACGATCACTCAGCTTTGTGAACATCTTGTGGTGACGACCCTAGATGATTAAATGGCATCCTACTGGATGAGAGATAGTAACTGGTAGCTACTAGATGTGGGCAACCGACGTTACTGGGTATGGGAAACTGGTAGTTGCTAGATGTGGGCAACCGACGTTTCTGGGTATAGTAACTGGTAGTTGCGGTATGTGGGCAACCGACGTTACTAGGTATGGGGAACTGGTAGTTGCTAGATGTGGGCAACCGACGTTCGGTGGGACAGGTCCAGTGGGACAAAGTAATGATAAAAGTTGAAATTATGATATTGTCAATATAAATATAACTCTTGTGTGTGTAAAGGTGCGGTTAATGTTTTAATGAAAATTTAGAACTCACCAGTTTATCTGATGTTTTGAGTATATTGTGTGTTCTAGGTAAGGAGGGATCCTCTAATAATAGAGGAAAGCAAGTATGAGCTGAACAAGGACGCTTTCCCGGAGTAGTTGCTGGCATAGGATATAGGGCAATGTATAATTAAATACAATTATATGTAAAATGTTGTAAAAGTTGGGTTAATATATAATATTGTTTAAAGTCTTCCGCTGTAAGTAGAAAGCTCTGATTTGTGTTTGAAATATTAATCCAACTGCATGACGTGCCTCCGGTGCCCTGCTGGGTTTAGGGCGTCACAATATGTGTTATTTTTATTGGGCCCACCTATCCGTTTCCCGGCCGGGATCGCACCCCAACCCCTCAGAGAAAAATCGTTACTGAGAAAACTCTCTGACTCAACTCTGAGCATTTTGCTTAGAGTGATACTTGAACCATCACCTCCTCTTATTTACATGTCATTAGTATCTAGCTAACAGCTAGAAAATATCTAGGTGGTGATTTTAGATCCATCACTAGGCACGAGGAATTATACCAGTTTTGCTTCCATCCAATTCAGACGCCAACTTTGGTGATACTCTTGAATTATAGATATCGCTGATGATATTTAACGAGAGTAACCTCTAACTTAGGTCTAGTAGGGAGGGACAATGCCAAATCAATGGCGAAACTAAAAGGTAAAGGAATGTTTTCATCCGGTTACAAACTAAACAGATATGTCTCGTTGAGGACCTAAGAAGACAAACCTTGTAAAGAAGACGATTGAGAATTTCAATAAATCTGAAAAATTCTATAATTAGGACAAAAGAAAATAATACTTGAAGAGATGAAATTAAAATACTTTTAATCTCATGGACACACGCCATATGAATCTATACCAAAGAAGCGAACATGAAGCTTTGTGTAACGAGAGCATGAAGAAATACATGTCTCTACGCCATTAGTTTTTATTTTCTAGTTTTAGTTTGTTGTCGTTTTTAAATTTCAACTTATATAGTATTGTTATTTTAGTTTTATTTCCTAGTTTTAGTTTTAGTTTTATTTTTATTAAAAAATTAATACATTTTTAGTTTTATATAATATTATTTTTTAATTATATAGTTATTTAGTAGTTTATTCGTATTTAATTATTTAAATTATTTCTTAAATAAAAAAACCACTTGTTTGTTAAATAAAAATACTAAGGTAGTGATAATGTGGAAATAATAAGATTACATGTAGGAATTATGGATATGATATTGTTGTAGGTGAAAATGTGTTTATAAAATAATAGGTAAAAATCTGATTGGGAAATATGGATTGTAACATTAGAGACGGTCTCAGAGAACTTGACCAAAACAATGCGTATCTAACAAACGCAATGTGTATGTTCAATCAGTAAATTCTTGTCATAGAAGAGAAAACTTCAAAGTCAACTCAACTCTAAGCAATAGATGGTAATCCCACAACAGATGGTATATTAGCGAACCTTAATTTCTAAATCAAATTACAACACAAGGAACATACAACACTGAACAATGAAATCACAAACTAAATTGGCATATTAGGTAAACTGTAAGAAGTTTAGAAACCCATGGAGCTATGATTGCGCAACCAGGCATAATTCGCCCATATTAGTTAATGTTTATAAAAGAGTAAATTACACAGATGGGCCTGAGGTTTACTCAGTTTTCACTAGCTTCTTCTCAAGCCACTCCCGCAACTCCGGTGAAAACCTAGTTACTCTGGCGAACATCAAAAAATTCAACAAAATCCTCTTTATTTTACTGTCTTGATTGCCACAACAACGCTCCCGACCAAAGGTCCAAAACCATCACCTTACCAACTCCAGCAACCACCTCGTAAAAATATTATGACAACCCATAATCGATTGCAGTTCCTTCGTTTTACCCATCTTCAAGGCCATATATACGAACACCATATTTTCAAACTGAATGTAATCGACGAGTAAAACTCATTTAACTTTTTTAATTGCAAATAGGGAAGGGAATCAGTGTCAACAAGTGGACTTGTTGATCCATCGATCCAACTAAAAGTTAATTTGTGTTGCCAAGGCTAGAGATCCCAACAAGAAGACTTCTGATGTTGATATTCTCCTTTATAAGATGAGATTAGATTCTAGCAATCCCCTTATGTTCTAGGGATGAAAAGCTCATTTGGGATTGAGGATAGGAAGAACGGAACTGTTGATGACCATATATCTCGCCCTGGCATCTAAATCCTCAGCCCCAACCCTGATGCTGCAATGCGCAACTTTGTGTCACAACATGCGGATTTGCAGCACAACGTGCGTGAGCATTTTACTAGTTTACTAAAATTCAGCAAATAAAAAATGTAAGTTTAATAACAAGTTTCAATGATAAGAAAAAAACAGTAATATGATAATTACAAAGATTACAAAAAAAAAGTGAAAGAAAAATAAAAGCACATCTAAACACCATAACATAGTGTAACATAACAAGTTTCCCCTTGCCCATTGTTATAATTTAGCATGATAAATTGTTTTAGGATGTTTTACATCTTCTATATTTCAGCATATATATTTAAAAAAGTAGACTTTAGATACTACCTTGAAGACGATTAATCGACAACATGCAAAAAAGAGAAATTGATAAAGAATTGAACAAATCCATTATGCATAAACACAGATTACAAATAAAAAACCAGTAAAACCGGGAAGAACGAACCTGTTACCGTCTGAGCTGACTGAGAATTGGCTATAAAGGGGGAAGCCAGCAACTGATTAATCTGAGACTTGAGGTGTAACTCTTGAAAAATAGATCCATCCTTTGTTGCACTGTCAGTCTGGAATCAATTCAAATTTGATATGCAAATAAAGTCGTATATCAACATAATAGGAATTAATAAGTAAGAAAATGAAGCCCTAAACCGATAGTAGGATCTGTTTCCTATCAGTTCAAGAACTCTAGAGAGATGTTGAAGCAAACACAATCAATTAGTAACCACAAAAATGGAATCGAAGTTAACATGATTTTTAGGGTTTATGGTGACGAACTTTGAGAGCGATGTTGTAGCATCGACACTTTGAAACATCAAAGCCATTTTCTTGTCTTCATCTTCTTCGTCTGAAATGTATAATCAGAGGCACCAATTGTCGATCTTAGTTGTAATAAATACTTCCGGTAAAGCAGGAACAACGTGGACGAGAATATCGGATGAGGGGTGTAACCGCCGGTGCCAACCACACCTCCAAATACGGCGGAATGTGGAGAGAGAGATGGGAGCAGGAACAAACTACCAATAAAAGCTGCTGCAAGTTTATAAGCACAAAATCAAGCAGTTGCCACCGCCTGAATCGAAGGACATGTGCAATCCGATGTTCACATTTAACTTCTTGTAACTGCGGCATCTAGAAGCAATTTGTAGCATTTAAACGGTTGGGATCGAAGGACTGGTAATTTGAATGGCTGTGATTTCTTGGGTAGTTTTTTATTCACGGGCAATATACTATAAAGAATTAATAGAAAACAATAATCAAGCATATTGGGTTTAGAAGTCAAATTCAAAATCAGAGAAATCAGAAATTGATGATGTACCTTTGCGACAACAGTGGAGGTAGCTTTGATCTGGGATCTCGAAGAAAAGAGAGCGTGTTCTTCAAATCAAGAGGGCAGTGGTTGTAAATTAGGATTTTTCAGATGATTTTGTAAATTACAACTGCAACATATTCTTATGTTTTGGGTGACATATTCTAAAGAGAAAGAGGTGGTGTAGAAAGCATGAGGGAAAAGTTATGACGGTTTAATTGTTGGATTGGTTTTGATCGGGTTAAAGTCAGGTCAAGTGTATGGCAATAGGTTTTATTTAAGCATATGTTCGTAATTGTTTTGAGCATTAGTCGGTCGGCAATGATGCGTGTTATGCATGCAATAAGGAGACGTAGGTTGGTTGGTTTTTGCTTTGCTATTTAAGAGTAACTAGAATTTTTTCCCCGGCGCGTTGCTGCCGGAATTGGTCAAATTACTCACATGTAAATTCATCTACGTAATGATATATTTGTGGTATGAAATATGTACTACATGATAGAAATACATTCTGAAAATTAACAATAGTATGAAATATTATTGTAGTACATGACAATGAAATGATTGAAAATTGACCATAGGATGAATTCTTGTTTGATTTTGTAGAACTTCAATAAAGTTGTACGACATGGACTTTCTTTATCTGTGGATTCACATTAATACCTACACTTGAAACAAAAATAAATTATTTTAGTAAGTTATATTGAAGCGTCAGTTGTCAGAGAAAATGATTAAAATTCATGAATGAACCATTTAATATAATTAACAAAGAGCTTAGCAACTTGTATGATAGATGAAAATTTTTTTGACACTTGGTAGACGATTAAAGTAAGTTTGTTTTATTGATAAAGATGTAATTTTTGGGTGTATAAATGAATTGTTTATGGAAAATGTATAAATAAATTTTGCATGTTATAAATTATTGCTATTAGGCTTGAAGCTTTGAATTTCCGTATTTGTACATTTTTTAAGTTCTGAATTTGTATATTTTGAAAACGTGTAATTGTTTATTTAAAGTTAGTACATGGTATTAATTTTGGTAAAAAGATATGTATAAATGTATGGAATAAGTACCTGTACGTAAGGTTTGAGTTAAGTGATGTATTTGGATTGTGCTTGTGTACGTATTGATTTGCCTTAGTAGCATTAATATACAAGGTAAATAAAAAAAAATTAGGAGCAAGTGAAATGTTATATTAATTTATCTCTAATAAATCTTACCACAATGTCTTCTAACTGGTAAGACATTCTTGGTTTGATGGTGGCGCCTTCCAATCTTTAACACTTTAATTGAATTAGTTTTGAAGTCCCTTGTCGTAATATCCGAGATGTGTTTTGAAGGCATATTTTTGCTGAATTATTACATAGAGAAAGAACAAAGTGAAAATGTTATAAAAATGAGGAAGAGATATTAACAATAGAATATTTTGCCAGATAGAAATGAGAACATGTAACATACAATTAGGAGCGTAGACATGAAGCTTGGATTTCTCTTAAAAAATCAGAGTAGACAATGTTTTTTGTTATGTTGTCTTGTTGTTTTTCCTGTGTTATAGCTAGAACCTTTAGTGCTTGAGGTGAGGTTGCCCTTGAAAAGGCAACATATAGTTGTCCATGGCCGAATACTGGTTGCGGTAGGTAAACCCCTATTTTGTTTAAAGATTGGCCTTGGCTTTTGTTTATTGTCATAGCATAACATAACTTAATTGGGAATTGTTTTCTTTTAAAGGCGAATGGCAACTGTTTATCAATGTGTATAAGACTTATGCGTGGTATGTATACGCGATGGCCGATAGATGTTCCTGTTATTATATGTGCTTCAATCACTCTTGGTAATAGTTGTGTAACTATTAGTCTCGTGCCATTACATAAACCAACCATTGGATTTAGATTTCGTAGTAGTATTATTGGAGCATTAACCTTTAATTCTAGGTTGTGTGGTGGAAATCCATTAAAGTTAAGAAGATTCAGATATTCAACTGGATAAGGAGTTCTGTGTCACCATTGCTTCCAGCATGTGGAATAATGGAATCTGTGCTTAGGTAATTAATGGTCGTACCATGGGTCATCTTGAGAATCAAACTATTTAATTCATCTGTAGTTTCGTTTTTAGGGCAGACAATTGCCTTTCCTGAGAGTGTTGTCGTAGAAGCATTTTCAAGGGTGTTGTTGTCATAGATGAATTTAATAAGCTCCATTAGAGCATTCTCGTGATTAGGTATTATGTACTTTGATGGTATGTGAATATTTTTTGTGTTTTGTGGTTCTTCTTTATCAATTATACCTATGGTACCATCTCCAACCGCAAGCAACCAAGATGAAAAATTCTCAATGTCTGCTTTTTCCACCGGTGAAAGATTAGGTCTATGGAGACGCATATTTTCAGTTAATTTATAAATTTTAAAGTGTTTCCATAGATATGATTTGGGGAGTGAGGAAGCTAAAATAGTTGATTTGGAAGATTTAGGTTTAACAGGTAATGTTTGTCTAAAATCTCCTCCAAGTAAAATTGACTTTCCCCCAAACGGTTGATTAGGGTTATGAAATAGATCTTTAAGGCTTTTATCTAATGACTCAAAGCACTTTCGATCATTCATAGGAGCTTCATCCCATATAATTAAAGATGTTTCTGTTAATAATTGAGCAAGATGAGTGCCTTTTTTAATATGGCAAATGGAATCATCTTTCAAGTCTAACGGAATTTTGAATCGAGAATGAGCAGTTCTTCCAGAAGGTAACAATAGAGATGCAATGCCTGAAGCTGCTACCGCTAAAACTATTTTTCCTTTAGAACGTAGGGCTGAAATTATTGTTGTCCATAGATATGTTTTTCCAGTACCACCATGTCCATAAACAAAAAGCAATAGTTGGGCATTCGATGCTAATTTAGTTATGACTATGTCATAAATGATTTTTTGCTCTGGATGGAGATGTGTTTGAAGTGTTTCATGCTCCAATGCTAGCTTTATTCTATCATAATTTTTCTCTTCCATTAGTAATGTATTTTTTAAGGACGCGAGAATGTCATCTCGTGGTATTGGGAGTCCGTAGTTTGACAAAGAAGAAGACGAAGGTCCAGATTGTAGTAGTAGTTCAATTTCATAAAGGACATATTGTTTCAAGTCTTCATCATTTAATTTTCCATATTTTCTTGTTGCATCATCACTCATTTTATGCCATTGTTTTTCCCATAAATTTGTGGGATTTGATAGTTCACTGTATAAAAGCATATGAGTAAATAGAGATCGTAATTCAGAGGCGGTTGCCCAAGTTGCTGCTTCCTCAAATGTGTAGAACCATTCTTTATCATCATCAAGTAAACCTAGTCTCTCACATGCATTACGAAACGTTGGACATATTTGACCAAAGATTGTTCGAATATCATCAAATGATTGACAACCTACTTGGTGACTTAACAACATTCGTAAATAGAAAGTTTCTCCGGAATTTGGATGAATGTATATTAATCTTCCGATAGCTGGTGTTCTATTTGTTGATCTTCTTATCCAACTCTTTGTTCCAATATCCCATCTGTATTCTAAAAGGTAATCTATGTAGCGAAGATGACGACCTTTTTCATCAATTTGGTTATTATGAAGCCATTCAGTAAGTGTTGTTTGTCTTATTAATGGGTTTGTTAGTAGTGTGTGTAATTGTTCTGAATCCATGAAACTGATGCTTTGCATATTTTCTAAATGCACGGATAGCACTTGAACCGGAGGATTTCTATGATGAATTTTAAAATCAAATATCCTCCAAGCTGCCTCATGGGGACAAATGTATCGTCCATCCACGAAGTTTTTGATTTCATCAATGTGAGTAGTAGAGATTTGTCGTGCATTAGTTGTAGAATGTGGCATTTGTGTAATTGAATAACGTATACGATCGGCACCTTTGGAAATGTATTTGAATAGGTACTTGATAAGCATGCTCCAACCACAATATTCTACATTTATATGAGCATGATAATGTAGGCATAGAACCTTGTTATATGGTACAACATAGGAATTGTCTAATGCAATTCCATTCTTAAAAACAGATTGACCAGTTAAGCGTCTTTTGTAGTGCACGTAACCATTGTTGTCAAATGTTGTTGTTTCCTGGTAATCTTTTGGGAATTTTTTTGAGCAAGATCCTGTTTTCATGCATGGAGCGTTTGGCTTAATGATGCCACAGGGGCCGTGCATCATTAATTCTGTGACAACCTTATATAATTGAGGTTCTATGACAGGGTTTGGGATTTCAGCTGAAATGTAGGTGTCTATTTGTTCTGCGCAATTTATCCTATATGATTGAGTTACCCATAACAACAAATGGCAATGTGGAAGGCCTCTTTTTTGAAATTCTATCGTGTATAGATCTACAAATAAAATTTTAAATGTAAGAATAATATATTATCTACAAAGAAAGTTTTAATTGTAAGAATAATATATTGTGAAAGATCTTTGTAATGTATATATGTAGAAAGATAAATATTACCTGCTGCTACTTGGCCAAAGGGTTTTCTATTTTTGAGGAATTGATCAAAGAATTCACTTTAACTTGGAAAACCCTTGCAATTATATCTGGACGATCTTGCGCTTTAAGTGAAGGAAATTGAGCAATGTATCTTTCAATTTCTGGCCATTTGACATTACATGTAAAGGTGATGAAGTATTGTGGATTTCCATGTACCCTACATATAGCTAGAGCATCTTGGTAATGCTTGTACATATATCGTGGACCACCCGTAAAAGAAGAAGGCAAGATGATTCGTTTTCCAATGTCACGTCCTTCAGCGTCACCACGAAGTACTGCGTCATGAATTCCTTGAAGATATTCGGTTCTAAATATATTTTGATTCATTTTAATATAGTCTAGACGGTTTTGCTCAATACAAACGTAAGCATCGACCAAATATTGTTGGAAAAGACGACCTCCTCTTAGGAGTAATGTATATAAGTTAAATCGATCATGTAGTTGGTAGCTATAGAACATGTTCATTGTTAAACTTTTATCCCGATCTTTATCATCAGGTTGTAATCTTAAGTTGCGAGACCATCCACTTTCACCGTATATCAACAACAAAGGATATTGTAATGCCATATATAAAGGGTGCATTTTGTTTATTCTATGTGGAATCCCATCTTTATGTCGAATGATTATGTCATAATCATTAGCAGTTGGGTCATCTTCAAACACGATTGCACCAATGGAGTCTGAAGCTGGTTTATCATAGGACATTGTATTGTGTGAATTAAAAAGCTGAATTTTGAAATTTGGCACATTTGTTTTTTGACAAAGATCTCTAGCTGTACGAAAAAGTTTAACTAATTCGTTACAACTATCTAGGACGTTAGTTATAGTTGAAACAATTTCACTTGTAAGAGATGAACAATTGTTGTTATCAAAAAAACGAAGTCTGTTATTAACCTCATTCTTGGTGTCATATATATACATTTGAAGAAACCTAGGACCTTCGTTAGACGGAGGGCATAAGGAGCCCAACCAATGGTGAACTTGACCTTCAATCTTAAAAACATATGGATTTGAGTTGTTATTAACAGTATCATCAACTTTTGCGCCAAATGATGTCATAGAAAACATCGAATTGTACGCACGTATGTTGGAAAGGAATTCCGATTGTTCAAATAGTTGTACCATTGTTGGATGAGGAGTTGAGGGAAAATGAATTTTTACACGACCTCCTTTACAACATTGGTTATATCTAGGTTGTCGATTTGTAGATGATCTAATTGTACGTTCATCAATCCAAAAGCAAGCGTTGCAATATTCACATATGCAAGTACAATCCCCATTATCTAAATAGAAGGATTCATTAGATGACGACGTAACTGAAGATGATTGTTTAGTTGACCTTGTTAATTTTTGATATTTTATGTTATTTTTTTTGTGCGTATAGAGGATTGTTTGGAAAGAGCCTCGTGTTTATGGATGATATTTTTGGATTTTGACATTTTGGTGTATAGAAGGAAGTGATGATGGAGGCAATGGATAGATAAAAATATGAATGTGTTTATATTAGACAATGAAAAAAATAAGTAAGAATATAAAACGCTTTAATAATAAAGATAAGCGATTGTACCTGTATAGTGCTCCTAGTCCATGCAGTGGGATAGTTGTCAAATTTTATAAGTTAATATTAACTATGGCAATGGGAAAAGTTATTTCAAATTTAATTTTGTTGTCGTTGTTGTGGCAGTACTTAAATTTGTTATACTGGGAGAAAATATGAATGAGTTAGTAGATTTTATTATAAAAAAAATATTATGGAGGACATTTGAAAAACATTACCTTTAAAAATATTCATTGACATTTAATGTTGCTGCGGATAAAATAACTTTGGTCTGCGAAAAAAGAACAGATATAACATCAGATATAGAGATGATGCATTCACCAAACCATAATAAACCCACAAAAGAATTATTCTCAAAATTAAGGGGCAATGACAATTAATGGCATGAATAAATGCATATATATTTAGTAGAAAAGAATTTTTAAAACATAATGTAAATTTGAATACTAATTTAAAAGTTATAACATCCGGAGTAGATACGAATTGTGTAAATTAAAAATCATTTTCAGATTGATTTGCAGATGGCAATCTCCATGTTGAATTGTTGAACAGGGAGTATTTAACTTAAGCCTCTCTGGGAAAACTTAAGAATATATTATCAAATAGAATTGTGTAAACATATTAATATGGGAAACATAGCAGAAGCAATCAAAAGATGTGATTAATCTACAAATATCGTTCAATATTAACATAAAATAAAGTAAGAAATTTTGAAATTGAATCCGAATGTTAAATTATTGAATTATACCAAAAACAATCATACGGAGGTGTGAAACTGCTGTGGTGAGGGTTGAAGACGGTGTAGATGGTGAAGACGGTGATTAATAACCATAATTTTTGGAAATTGAAGACGATCTAAAGACGATTGTAGGAGGCTGAACAGATGCGATGGTGGTTGCAGGCAAAGGCGGGGGTCGACCAGATATTACGTTGGGAAGACAGTGAAATTGGCAGTGGTAGTCTGAAGCATAGGCGATGTTGTTTCGAATGGAAGTTAGTTTGAGGACGAATGTTTTACAAGGGAAGGCGGTGTGACGGTTGCGACGGTGGTTGCAAGGGAAAGCGGGGGTGGATTAAATGGCCGTATAATGCCATTTGCTTTAACCGACAAACGGTGTTACAAAAATTGGCGGTGCTATATAAAATATGGTAGTATATTTGTATTTTTAAATGGAAGTTGAGTCAAATGACCAATACTCCACATTCATTGTCAAAATTGAAGATCAGGGGAGAAAATTGAGTTTCAAAAATTGATTCAATGTTTTAATATTTTACCATTGGTATCTAGCGATAAGGGTAACATTAGAAGACATGATACAATAACACACAAAAACGATAAGTGCTAATAGGAACACAACATGAAAATTTTTCGTATTGTGGATACATTTAGCATGGTAAATAATTTGGTAATCTCCCTTTTTAATGGCTTGTAAATTTAGTTGATTTCGATTTTATATTTATCAATTGGGATGCTTGATCTGAAATAAATTGCTATAGCATACCTAGAATTTTACCAATGATTCCTTACCAAACTTAATTGGATTATTAAATTTTTGCAATTATGTTAAACAAAAATATATTTGAGGGTATAATTATACATAGAGTTCTTACAATAGGTGTTAAACAAAAATATATTTGAGGGTATAATTATACATAGAGTTGTTACAATAGGTCGATTGTACTTATGTGTGACAACTAAATGATGTATGGGTCGAAAGATGTGTGTGTGTCAACTAAACGTATTTGATTTAAAATTTAGTTTAAGATTGTTATAGACCAACCATCACACGAAGATATAATGGGTGGGACTGCTCTGTTTTGTTTTATATACATACATACATACATACATACATACATACATACATACATATATATATGTATATATATATATATATGTATGTACATGATATAATGCAATTAAACAGTATATTGATAATGCAGTTAATGTTCATGACAAAAACCTTGTAACCTTCAATACAAATATTTACACAATTAAATTTATTCGTCATATCTAACATGGTACAAATGACCAAACGAACCTTCTTGATATTCAACATGTTTGTTTATCATATTCAATTTAATTAAATAAAATGTTCGAACATGATTAATCTACAATATCATATCATATGTGTAAGAATCAAAACAAACATCATTCGGATATAGTTGTGTTAAAATGTTTTAATACATGAGAAAAAATCTAAGAATCAAAACAAACACATATGGATTTAGTCGAGTTAAAAAGTCATACAATATTATATTAAAATAGAGAACAATTATTTACAATAGCATATACCACTTACATATCAACTATTTACATTAGCATGTACCACTTATATATGACTTATTTACAATAACATGTAGCAGTTGTTAATATGTTAATATTATATCCAAATATATTTTTACTTAAAGCAAATTTACTATTTTCCCATGCCTGTTGATGAATGCTTTTTCCCAACACTTGTAGCTAGTATTAATATTTGGATCTTTTTTTGACAGGGGATTCACCTATAGGACCTGAACATGAAGCTGCAATAGATTTAATCAGTAAGATATATTTAGTATTAGTCCAAAAATAAGGTGAATTAATGTGTAAAAAGAAATTAAAACATAAAAAATTGATCATTTACTTTGTAAACGTACCATCTGACTGGTTTTGCTTCCGTTTTGATTGTTTCATTGAATGTATTGAATTCTGCAATCCAATTTTCTTTTGTTCTATTTTCACTTGCCTAGGGTCATTCGCATTAAAAACCCGATTCACAGCTATCGTACCATCCACTTTCAAGTTGATGTGCATTATCTTTGGGATGCCTTTGATTGAAAGTATTCTAGGAGGCATAATTTTTGGGTTTGTATGTCCATGCTTGATGACCATATCAGAACATGGAATATTCAAGACATTAGTCATTGCCTCATTAAAGAATACTACATTTGTGCTTGATGTTTCATCACCTATCTTTGCATTTACACAGTACCTGTGTACTTTGTATGTTAGGCCAAAATTGTATGTGATGTATGGAAATGTAATAATCTATTGACAAATTTAAAATCATAATGAGTCGCCATATCATCTTTAGCTTACATGTACTTCGGTTGAATGGATGTGCCATGATCTTCGCATGCTAAGGCATCGTTTTCTGGATAGAGCTTTTTTGAGCATTCAGAACAAAGAGCGTAGTACCATTTATGATAGTTGAAAATATCTTCCACACTTGCCAAACATTCAAAACCGGTTTCCTGCATTGAAAAAGTTGTAAATTATTTGGTTGCATATTTGGGCTACATAATGAAAAAGATTTTACTATTACCGTATTGTTTTTGGGCTTCATGTTTAGAAGTTCTGCAATTGTAATTCTTTTTCTTTGTTGTTGTATTGTCAACGGATTCTCTAGATCTTTGAATCTGTGTAAATATATTTTACTCTAATTTAGAGATTGTCATTTAATAAGCAAGTAAGAATGAGATTTTGAATAGGCGGTATTACCTCTTCATATAATCATCGAGATCAGGAAGTGGGGGATTTATGGCTATGCATGTTGCACTTGTTGATTCAAGTTGAAGACATCCTATCAATTTCAATTTATTGTTGTTAAATTGAACATGTATTAAATTTGTTTAAAAATAACCAATATGTAATTTTATATGGTGAAATGGTCTTACAAACCTTGAAAGTCAGTTACCATTGTTGATGTTATTGCTAATACTTGTCCAACTGATGTTTCTAATGCAACTTCAAAAGACGGTTCTTTCCATAATGTTACTTCTATCATGTGTTTTCTGCTTAATAATGAAAATTACTATGTAATATATTGTTCAAAAATTACCATGTAAGTAGAAAATTCTAATTAAGTGTTTACCCCTCATCTTGAAGTGAGATCTTTGTTAGTAATTTGTTGCTTTGGTTGAAATGGTCCTAACTTTCTCAACTCTTCCAATATAATCTAATGATAATTAAGATATTGTTAAAAAGATATAGGAAAACATGTATGGAATATTAAGGGTATCGAACATACCTGTTAGAATTGTGTGGTTTCTTCTTCGGTATTGTAAAACATCGTACGAAATGAAGTTGTAGTAAATAGTAGGTATCTTATTATCGCAAACTGGATCAAATGATGCTCTCTTGCCAATTCTTATAGATGCAGTGTGTGGTACAACAGCCATATAAGTTCTTGAAGGAACTGATAAGAAGTTGGCTACGATGTAACATGATTGAATTTTGATAATGGAGTCGAAGTAACTTTCTTCCTTCAAGTCAGCAATTGCCTCAATAGCATTACCCTAGGGTTAAAAAATATAACTGTTCAATATAAAATCAAGTATATTTGGTTTATTTTATATCTAATAAATATATCTTACATGAATGTCTACTAAAAGATAACACAAATCTGGTTTCTTGGTGCGTGTCTTCCATTTTCTGATAACTCTTACATGAAGTGGTTCTGAACTTTCGCCTGCTTTGATATCAGAAATCCTTTTGACGACATTATGTCTATATATTTTCTTTATCCTAAGAATAACACAATTCAAAGTTATATGAATATACATATTTATGAATTAATAAAACAATATAGAAACAAAAAACAGATAAAATAAGTATTAGACAAAACAACATTTGATGGCAAAAGAAATAAGAAACACGGCTCTATCAATATAGATCTACGTTAGAAGAAGACAATTAAATATAAAAGAAGGATGTTGCTTAAGGGTTTAGTTGTATCTAAATTAAAAATAATACAAATGAATTCTTAAAAAAATTAAACCAAATGGTAACTTTGATGAATTTACGTTTAACAATAACATTTGAAATTCACATATGGCAACTAATTTGATGATAATAAATCCAACACTGGTAGAAATCTAATACTGCCATGTGATATTATATGTTAATACAATTCTATTTGATAATCATATATTAACATTTCACAACGTAGGTTAGATTAAACACTCCCTGTTGAACTATGAAATCAAAGTGAGTCATATTCATATGATGCTGATTAATAATGAATAAGGGATCTAAAATTACAAAATAACATACATCTTCACTGGTTGAGAAATCTAATACACTGAATATATGAAATCAAAGTGAGAAATGGATGATATAACATACCTAATACAAAATTAAAAGAATATGAGGCGGCACTTGTGTCGAAGTGAAGATACTGATGGTGGTTTGATAATCATATATTAACATTTCACAACGTAGGTTAGATTAAACACTCCCTGTTGAACTATGAAATCAAAGTGACTCATATTCATATGATGCTGATTAATAATGAATAAGGGATCTAAAATTACAAAATAACATACATCTTCACTGGTTGAGAAGGTTGAGAAATCTAATACACTGAATATATGAAATCAAAGTGAGAAATGGATGATATAACATACCTAATACACGAAATTAAAAGAATATGAGGCGGCACTTGTGTCGAAGTGAAGATACTGATGGTGGTAATGACCATTCCTCACGAAGACATCTCCAGATAGAGACGTTACTGGTGGTTATTAACGGAGGGGAGACGATGGGAGTAATGGTAATCCGGTGGTTATTAACGGAGGGGAGCCGGTGGTTCCGGTGGTTATTAACGGAGGAGACCGGTGGTTATTAACAGTGGGAAGACGGTTATTAACAGAGGGGAAACGGTTGTTTCCGAAGTTGGAGATGATACAGAGGAAACTGTGATTTCATATGTGGTTAACGGTGGGTTACGGAAAGCATGTTGGAGATGATGGAGAGGAGACGGTGGGACGGAGCAGAGGGGAAATGAAGATGGAAAGGAAGAAGTTCGGTGAGGAGATGGTGGGACGGTGCAGAGGGGAAATGAAGATGGAAAGGAAGAAGTTCGGTGAGGAGACGGTGGGACGGTGCAGAGGAAAAATGGACGGGATTTCATATGTGGTTAACGGTGGGTGACGGAGGACGGAAGGAAAACCCACGCATGTGGTTAACGGTGACGGAGGACGGAAGGAAAACCCACGCATAATAAGGGTATAGAAATTTATTTGTGTAAAGTGAGACAATAAGTTTTCTGTTGATGTGTCTATTTTGGGACCTAATTACTTTTTTGAACGGTTAAGATATTGGGTGTAAATCTAGTTTTTCGGGATTATGTCCAAGGTCGACTACTCGACCGTCCACAAGACCCAGCCCCCCCGATGCGCAGGAACCCCGTGGAATGGTTAAACCTTTGCCTCCTGTCAGGTTCGAACCCGGGATAAAGCCCAGATTCGTCCCCTCACCCAGATTTTCCTCCAACTGGCACAAGTGAGATTCGAACCCAACACCTCCATTTTGGGAGGGCATGCTCATAACCACTGAACCAAGTTTTTAGAACTTGGGAACTAATTAAACCAACACCAATAAACCTACAATTTTTAAAGGAAAGTCTAAAAAGAAAGAGAAAACAGGCTAGATGAACGAATCACATGAAAGAAGTGACCTTAAACTAGAATATGCATAGATGATGACCGATGATACTAAAAATTAAAAACATTATAATAAGGTGATGTGGTGGAAGGAACAAAGAAATACCGCACTATATGCTAAAGGCCACTAAAAGTTACAAACCTTGATTATAAATGAAAATCTTAAAAACTTTCATCCATCAATTATATTCTTTTTTTAAATTAATCCTTTTCGTTTAATAGCAAGGGTTATTTTTGTAATTTTGATCATTTTTAAATTTGGAAATTATAATCTGTTTTAATTTTAAACATATTATCTGTAAATTGAAATTCAATCATCCTAATTACGTGCATAATCTGAAGAACGTATATTCCTCCCTGTTTAACTGAATTTCACTGTTTCAAGCAAAGTTTTCGATTTCAATTGTAAGATTAGTATCAATCGACGATTCGCAAACAACTATACGATATGAATCCGATTACTGATTCAATTGTCGAAGACCATGTATTTGAAAATCTTGTTGATATCGATGATACGTTGCGGGATGTGATCTCAGTAGGTATAACGCATGATATATTTGCAGATTCAATTGTCGCAGACCAGAGCATTTTAACTATTTGAGAAGATGAAGATGGTAACGATCATGGTCTTCTATATTGCGTTTTTTCTATGCATACATATACGTATCATGAAGTTGTATAATATTTATAGCTATAGTTTCACAGTTGGCTTTATTATGTTGACCATACGTATACGTGCCAACGGTTTTGTATTGTATTTGATATATGTCTATGTGTTTTGTTTTTTTTTTGTATTGTATTTAATTAGTTGAGAAGATGAAGATGGTAACGATCATGATCTTATGTTCTTTATTTTTGTAGTGCATAGTATACGTATCATAAAGTTGAATAATGTTTAGAGATATAGTTAAACGGTTGGTTTTTTTTTATTTTCACCATACGTATTCGTGTCAATTTTTAGTATTGTATTTGATATATGACTATGTAGATGTTTTGGTTGTATTTAAAAGATATATGTTGGGTAAAAAGTTTTATTTACACTATTAGCTAATATTTTTTTTTTGTGAAATTGATTTAGATACAACACATGATCAGATTGACAAGGAATTTGATCATACAAGTACTGAAAACGATCCCTTATTTCTAACCAGTGTTGAGAATGAAGGTATTAAATTTGTTCGTCATATTAGTTTTTTTTGTTGATTTTTTTGGAAATTTCTTTATATATGTTCGTTGTCTCAGATTCTATGCGCAGCAAGTTATATCAGTCCCCCAATGGGTCTAGGTATTGGACTCCTAACGTATCCGATGAGCATAAGCCGGTTGTAGGAACAAGATATGAAAGTTGGGATCACGCTGTAAGGATGTACGAGTCATATGCTGAGAAGGCCGGCTTTAGTACCCGTTTAGGTATTAAAAATAAGAAGAAAGGTGTGGTAACTTATAGATACATATTGTGTAACAAGGCTGGTATTCCTACGGGCAAAGTAACTGACACTATGGATGTCTCCACAAAGTCCCGGGTTCGAAGAAGAAATTTTAAAGTTTGTGATTGTCGTGCTTGTTTAAAGTTAAGAGTTGTAGAAGGATCTGAAATGTTTGAAGTATATGGTTTTATTGAGGCACATAATCATGGTTTGGTGAATTTGGATAATTTAGATTTGACAAGGAAGAAGCGTAAGCTTGATTTTGTTGATAAGGAGTACATTGCTAAATGTCGTTTGGCAAATATCGGACCTTCTAAAGCACACATAGATTGCAAGTTGCATTGAAGGGTGGTCATCATATGGTTAGAGGAACAAAGACTGATCACAAAAACTTTAGTAGGGATATCACTAATTATATTAGTGATAGTGATGGCCAATACTTCTTGGATAGAATGGAACACCGGATGTTATGCTAAAACAACTTCACATTTAAATTTCTAGCGGTTGGCGATGAAATTAGGAACTTATTTTGGGTAGATGATGTGTCGAAGGTTAACTATATGGCGTTTGGTGATGTGTTAGCGTTTCACGCAACGTACCAGACTAACAAGTATGTACATTATAAATGATAATTTTATATTTATACATATATATATATATATATATATATATATATATTACATTTTGTGTTTTATGTAGGTATAATATGACTTTTGTTTCATTTACTGGAGTTGATCATCATAAGAAATGTGTTATTTTTGGGGCTGCGTTGTTGTACGATGAGTCGATCGAATCATACACGTGGTTGCTCAAGTGTTTTATGGAAGCTCATAACAACAAGCAGCCAATGTTAGTTCTAACCGACCAAGACGCTGTAATGAAACAGGCTGTTCATAAGGTGATGGACAAGTCAATCCACAGGCTATGTATGTGGCAGATCACTAATAAGCTCCCGTCCAAGGTATGTGTAAATAATCTAACTTAAAGCTTTTTATTTATTTTATATATTTTTATTTTTGTTAGTGAAAATGAAATATAGATTTACTTACGTATACGTATTCTGTTTTTTTTCCCGTTTTATATATCATGTTCTTTGTGCAGATACCTCTAACCTTTATTACATAATTAGGTATCTGGACATATTTTGAGTAACACAAATGTAAGGCCCCGCTCCCGGGCGCCCTACTGTTGGTGGTTCATCGCACATAAAACATATATAATGTATATAATCATAAAATAACGCAGCGGAAATGATAAAATATATATACATTCTCATTCATTAACAATGGTCATTACATCATTGACTCGATTACAAAATGAAGCTTTCTCTACTTTGTCCCTCCTCCTAAGATCATACAGCGACCTCTAGAGGGGGTATCAAGTGCAAACATTTAAAGTTTATAATTTTTATACTAAAGAATATTCCTTAAATAGTTCCGTACATCGGAACTCTGACGGAATACTCTTGACATTCACATGCAACATATTTCGTTGCATGTGCTTCGCACACGCACCCAATGCGTGGCGAACTTATCAAAATCTAAAGAAGATTTCTTAAATAATCCCTTCCGGGGGAATACTCAAGAAATCTCATAATGGCATGCAACGTGATGAGTTGCGTGCGTTATAGACCCACAACGCATGACGTTGCATCATTATTAAATGGAGAATGCCATCCCAAAAGAGCTGAGTAGCCGCCTCGTGCCATCCCCAGCAACGCTACCTGCCAACTGGAAACACATAAAAAGTCAGCGTTGCTGAGTGAGTTCTAGTTTTATAATAAAACATACTTTTACTTATTTAAAAGTATCCTTTCGTGCATGCATTCATACATCATACGTACACAGAGATAATATTCGTTATTATCTTCATCATTCGTTATCTTTAACTTCTCGTATGGATTCTGTCAGGCTTTACCCACTTCATAGCACTCGGCTATGATTACGGTGATCGAATGACAAGAATCCCGTTCATACTTACTTGCGCACATTGAAAGGTGAATTGTACCAATACCATATGCTACACCCCAATCAGTCTTAGCTACCGGGCCGTAATCAACATATGACGGGAGCGTATGCCCGGTACTAGAGGTAAGCGGTAGAGGTACCATGACCATGGTCAATCACATAGAAGGACCAATCGCGTTATTCAATGCTTGCAAGACATAATTCGTTCGTTCATTAATGCATGTATTCATCATCATTCATTCATTCGTTCATCCATTAATACATGCATTCATCATCGTGTTCCTCTTTCGTTATCTTTCACTTTACATTACATAATACTTCGTTCGTTCGTTAATACGTAAAGTCATGGAAAGATATTCATAAATCATTATTATAGGAACACACCCACACCATACATACATCATCATACATAGCATCATACATGCATCGTCATACATTCATCGTACATACATCGTCATACATAACATCATACATGCATCATCATCATACCTACATCGTCATCATCATCATACATACATCGTCATACCTAACGTCATACGTGCATCCTCGTCGTCATCATACATAACCTCGTACATACATAGCCTACATCATCAATCATCACTAGGCACTTACTATGCGTCATCCTGGTGCAGTAGCACTAACTGTCCCTCCAAAACCGTGAGGACTCATACTAGGACCTTACATAACATGTCGAGTCCACAATCATACCTTAGACGCATAACACAACATTATACCCAAATGGGTCATACATACATACATCAGTAAACAATTTATATGTGTTCCAGCCCCAAAAATCATTTAAAACAGTAAATGAGGGGTCCTAGAACTCACCTGTGCTTGACAAGCAGCCTCTCAATCAAGCCTTTAAGACGCGGGTAACACTACACTGCCTGCAGATAAGTTAACACTTAAAAGAGTTAATTTCTGCCTAATTTCGCCACTAATTTCGCAGGTAGTTTCGCCCCTAAATTCGCCCGTAGTTTCGCCGGGCGAATTAGCAGTTTCGCTGCTAATTTCGCTGGGCAGCAATCCGCCAGTTTCGCTGGACAGATTCGCTACCTCGAGCGCCCAACTTTCGTTGGAATTCCCTAGTTTCGCAATATCTAAGGTCAACTTGGACATTGGCATAGTCATAAGCGAAACCATAGTTTCGCTCGGGCGAATATATAGTTTCGCTGCAGCGAAACTGTAACTTCGCTGTAGGTTCCTCCAGTTTCGCTGGACGAACTTACAGTTTCGCTGGACGAGACCTTAATTTCGCAGAACGAGCTGAAATTTACGAATCAGCTCGTTTTAGCCCAAAAATCCAATCCTTTCCACCCAAACCCTTGCATTATCATCCAGGAAGCTATATCTAAGCTCCTTACACGTTGTATTCTCCTAAAACGTGTGTTTTGGGCGATTTTTGCCACTAAAAACCCCAAAAACCCCAAACTCGGGTTTTTCACCAAATGTGGTAATTTAGATGCGTTTCTTACCTTGATTCTTGTAGTTTTGGAGTCCACAAACACTAGCCTTCGATTCTTGACCACCCGAGCTTCGATCCGGCACTTTCTCTCTCTACACTTTCTCTCTCTAGAATGGCGTTTGAGTGAAAATGAGAGTTGCTCGGCTGATCCATCTATTTATATGCTAGGCGTCCCCGGGACCCCAAACTCGTTAAACTCGTGACCCGGAGGGTTAACTTGGTGTAATACCCGCAACCACTCTATATTCATTAAATGGTTTTCATCCGAGCCCATCGCTATTATCCGACTCGATCAGAAAATTTTCCGGGCGTTACAAGTCCACCCCCTTTATTCAGGTTTCGTCCCCGAAACCTGTCACTCTTCGAACAAATGTGGGTAATGTTGTCTCATCTCTTCTTCAGTCTCCCACGTAGACTCCGATCCCTTCCTGTGCTTCCACTGTACGCGCACAAGAGGAACCACTTGTTTCTGAGCCGTTTCTCTTTTCTATCAATGATCGCCACTGGTTGCTCCACATAGTTGAGCCGTTCGTCTACTTCGATATCCTCCAGCGGAACGACCATATCTTCATCGGCTAAACATTTCCTCAGATGAGATACGTGGAAGGTCGGGTGAATTCCACTCAGCTCATTTGGTAGCTCCAACCTATAGGCCACCTCTCCTACACGGGCGATAATTCGGAAAGGGCCTATATACCGCGGGCTCAGTTTACCCCGCTTTCGGAATCTAATAATTCCTTTCCAAGGCGAGACCTTCAACATGACCCGATCACCGACCTTGAACTCTATCGGTCTTCGCCTCTTGTCAGCATACGACTTTTGTCTGTCTTTCGCCGCCTTCATGAAGGCTTTGATCTTTTCTAACTTTTCAGTCGTTGCTTCCACTACCTCGACGCCTCCCAGTTCCTTCTGTCCAATGTCTCCCCAACATACGGGCGTCCTACATTTCCTACCGTATAACATCTCGTAGGGTGGCATGCCAATACTGGCATGGTAACTGTTATTGTACGAGAATTCTGCTAATGGCAGGTGATCGTCCCAACTTCCTCCAAAATCGATCACGCACGCCCGAAGCATGTCTTCGAGTGTTTGGATCGTCCTCTCAGACTGACCGTCTGTCTGAGGATGATATGCCGTGCTAATATGTAGCCTCGTTCCCATCGCATCATGGAATCTCTTCCAAAACTTGGAGGTAAACCGGGTGTCACGGTCAGACACAATAGACACCGGTACGCCATGACGAGCTACAATCTCTTTGATGAATAGATCCGCCAATCTTTCCGATGAATACGTCTCGCGGATCGGTAGAAAGTGGGCACTCTTCGTCAATCGGTCAACTATCACCCATATAGCATCATACCCTTTTGGGGTACGTGGTAGCTTCGTAATAAAGTCCATGGTGATGTGCTCCCACTTCCACTCGGGTATATCCAATGGTTGGATCTTCCCGTACGGTTTCTGGTGCTCGGCCTTTACCTGTGAACAAGTCAGGCACTTACTCACATATTCCACCACATCACGCTTCATGCCTGGCCACCAATAGTCTTTCTTCATGTCTTGGTACATCTTGGTAGCACCGGGGTGAATGGAATATCGAGTCTTATAGGCCTCATCCATAATCTTTCCACGTAGATCCCCGTACCGAGGAATCCACACTCGCCCAAGTGCTCTTTTCCACACTTACCACACTTCCTCACCCCAGCTCCAGACACGACCACTCGACGGTCATCTACCCTTGCCTTCTTGTTACTTGTCGAGGTATCACCTCGGCCAAACCTCTTTCCCTGCCAACCCTTCTCTCCACCTGCCTTCTTTCCACCCTCAGCTTTCACCAACGCAGCTCTCTCATCGTACAACCTTCCCGCCAAATC
Organism: Flaveria linearis; assembly: GCA_024085815.1. Classification (NCBI taxonomy): domain Eukaryota; kingdom Viridiplantae; phylum Streptophyta; class Magnoliopsida; order Asterales; family Asteraceae; genus Flaveria; species Flaveria linearis. The sequence continues at coordinate 15,104,697 of CM044010.1, forward strand.
CACCGCCGACCTAAAAGTACTCGGTCGAGCGGAAATCAGATGCCAACGAATTTCGGCTGGCAACCCTTGAATATACCGGTTGATCTTTCGGGACACCGGCGTCACCTGCTCTGGCACCAACAGCGCCAACTCGTTAAACTTAGTGGTATATTGTTGGTGGGTCATCGTCCCCGCCTCCAACTGCAGGAACTCTCTCTCTATCCTATCCATTTCCCGTCGAGGACTGAATTCCTCGATCACCAACCTTTTCAACTCAGCCCACTTCATCTTCCCTATAGCCCTGCTACCCTCAGCTTGGACTATATTTTTCCACCAGCATAGAGCCGACCCTGTAAAAGAGTGGGTGGCAAACTTTACCTTCTTGTCCTCCTGGCAATCACTAATATCGAGGACAGCTTCCATTTCCATCACCCATTGGTGAGCATCAGTAGCAGTACCAGACCCATCGAAAGTTGGGGGCTTGCACCTCATGAATTTCCCGTAATCACAGCCCCGGGCTGTCTCCAGTACCTGTTCTTCCTCCTCATCATCGGACAATACCGTTTCTGCCCCTGCCTGTTGTTGCCCACCGGAGGACCGATTTCTCCCCCGTCTCTCATCCTCACGTACTGCCTTTAACACTTCTGTCATTACAGACGGTAAGATCGTCTGCATAACTTGGTGCACCTCCTCGACAACTGCATCTTTCACCGAGGCCCTAAAATCATCACTCTCATTCGTCCCCCCCGAGGGAGTAGTATTAGGTCCTTCGGGAACCTTTTTCTCTTGTCTAGGTCTTCCCCTTGTGGCTCGTGGTTCCACACCACTTCCGCCACTGCCTCCACCAAGTGGGGCTTTAGATGATCTACCACCGACCATCTTCTATCACTCACTGAAAGGTTCAAATACCAACACGGTCATTCAAGGAAATAGCTCAGTTTATGTTAAGTACAGTAAGTTACTAATTACAGTGGCCAGTTGTGATTAGTCACTTACTCCACTCTTCGTACCCCAAGCATTACCCTTCCTGACTACATCGGTATCTAAATCTAGCAGCACACATAACCACATTTCGCACGCACATACTCTAATTAACTTTAAGAAAATACCTGATGGCACGCAGCTACTCAGATGGCATTCTCATTCTCCCTGTCCCATTCTCAGTTTAAGTTTAGGTTTATTACGAAAATTTTACCCATTTTACTTAAACTTTTGCTCTGATACCAACTTGTAAGGCCCCGCTCCCGGGCGCCCTACTGTTGGTGGTTCATCGCACATAAAACATATATAATGTATATAATCATAAAATAACGCAGCGGAAATGATAAAATATATATACATTCTCATTCATTAACAATGGTCATTACATCATTGACTCGATTACAAAATGAAGCTTTCTCTACTTTGTCCCTCCTCCTAAGATCATACAGCGACCTCTAGAGGGGGTATCAAGTGCAAACATTTAAAGTTTATAATTTTTATACTAAAGAATATTCCTTAAATAGTTCCGTACATCGGAACTCTGACGGAATACTCTTGACATTCACATGCAACATATTTCGTTGCATGTGCTTCGCACACGCACCCAATGCGTGGCGAACTTATCAAAATCTAAAGAAGATTTCTTAAATAATCCCTTCCGGGGGAATACTCAAGAAATCTCATAATGGCATGCAACGTGATGAGTTGCGTGCGTTATAGACCCACAACGCATGACGTTGCATCATTATTAAATGGAGAATGCCATCCCAAAAGAGCTGAGTAGCCGCCTCGTGCCATCCCCAGCAACGCTACCTGCCAACTGGAAACACATAAAAAGTCAGCGTTGCTGAGTGAGTTCTAGTTTTATAATAAAACATACTTTTACTTATTTAAAAGTATCCTTTCGTGCATGCATTCATACATCATACGTACACAGAGATAATATTCGTTATTATCTTCATCATTCGTTATCTTTAACTTCTCGTATGGATTCTGTCAGGCTTTACCCACTTCATAGCACTCGGCTATGATTACGGTGGTCGAATGACAAGAATCCCGTTCATACTTACTTGCGCACATTGAAAGGTGAATTGTACCAATACCATATGCTACACCCCAATCAGTCTTAGCTACCGGGCCGTAATCAACATATGACGGGAGCGTATGCCCGGTACTAGAGGTAAGCGGTAGAGGTACCATGACCATGGTCAATCACATAGAAGGACCAATCGCGTTATTCAATGCTTGCAAGACATAATTCGTTCGTTCATTAATGCATGTATTCATCATCATTCATTCATTCGTTCATCCATTAATACATGCATTCATCATCGTGTTCCTCTTTCGTTATCTTTCACTTTACGTTACATAATACTTCGTTCGTTCGTTAATACGTAAAGTCATGGAAAGATATTCATAAATCATTATTATAGGAACACACCCACACCATACATACATCATCATACATAGCATCATACATGCATCGTCATACATTCATCGTACATACATCGTCATACATAACATCATACATGCATCATCATCATACCTACATCGTCATCATCATCATACATACATCGTCATACCTAACGTCATACGTGCATCCTCGTCGTCATCATACATAACCTCGTACATACATAGCCTACATCATCAATCATCACTAGGCACTTACTATGCGTCATCCTGGTGCAGTAGCACTAACTGTCCCTCCAAAACCGTGAGGACTCATACTAGGACCTTACATAACATGTCGAGTCCACAATCATACCTTAGACGCATAACACAACATTATACCCAAATGGGTCATACATACATACATCAGTAAACAATTTATATGTGTTCCAGCCCCAAAAATCATTTAAAACAGTAAATGAGGGGTCCTAGAACTCACCTGTGCTTGACAAGCAGCCTCTCAATCAAGCCTTTAAGACGCGGGTAACACTACACTGCCTGCAGATAAGTTAACACTCAAAAGAGTTAATTTCTGCCTAATTTCGCCACTAATTTCGCAGGTAGTTTCGCCCCTAAATTCGCCCGTAGTTTCGCCGGGCGAATTAGCAGTTTCGCTGCTAATTTCGCTGGGCAGCAATCCGCCAGTTTCGCTGGACAGATTCGCTACCTCGAGCGCCCAACTTTCGTTGGAATTCCCTAGTTTCGCAATATCTAAGGTCAACTTGGACATTGGCATAGTCATAAGCGAAACCATAGTTTCGCTCGGGCGAATATATAGTTTCGCTGCAGCGAAACTGTAACTTCGCTGTAGGTTCCTCCAGTTTCGCTGGACGAACTTACAGTTTCGCTGGACGAGACCTTAATTTCGCAGAACGAGCTGAAATTTACGAATCAGCTCGTTTTAGCCCAAAAATCCAATCCTTTCCACCCAAACCCTTGCATTATCATCCAGGAAGCTATATCTAAGCTCCTTACACGTTGTATTCTCCTAAAACGTGTGTTTTGGGCGATTTTTGCCACTAAAAACCCCAAAAACCCCAAACTCGGGTTTTTTCACCAAAATGTGGTAATTTAGATGCGTTTCTTACCTTGATTCTTGTAGTTTTGGAGTCCACAAACACTAGCCTTCGATTCTTGACCACCCGAGCTTCGATCCGGCACTTTCTCTCTCTACACTTTCTCTCTCTAGAATGGCGTTTGAGTGAAAATGAGAGTTGCTCGGCTGATCCATCTATTTATATGCCAGGCGTCCCCGGACCCCAAACTCGTTAAACTCGTGACCCGGAGGGTTAACTTGGTGTAATACCCGCAACCACTCTATATTCATTAAATGGTTTTCATCCGAGCCCATCGCTATTATCCGACTCGATCAGAAAATTTTCCGGGCGTTACAACAAATCTACGTGCATCCATTCATAAGCTTGTTTGGAATGTGTACCTAAAACTCTCCGCATTTGAGTCACGCTGGAAGAGTTTAATGGAAAAGCATGGTTTACAAGATCACAAATGGCTAACTTATATGTTTTCCATTAGAGATCAGTGGGTCCCTGGTTATTTTATGGATATTTCAATGTGTTGTTTGATGAAAACCACATCAAGGTGCGAGAGCTCAAACTCATATTTCAAAATAAATTCTAGCCCGTCGAACACACTTGTTCAATTTCTGTTATGTTACGACAATGCTATCGATGGTCAACGATATAACCAACGTGTCCTTGAATTTAACACCACCACCACAGTTCCTAAGTACCTCATAAGCTTATTAATTGAACGTCATGCTTCTGAGATATACACACGTAACATTTTTTTAGAGGTGCAAAAGGAGATATAAGGGCAAAACGTTATGTTATATTATCAATCGTGAGGTAATTAACAGAATATACAACTACTGCATTGCACATCAAGACAACAAAGCTGAAATTCTAAATGAATTCAAGGTACGTATATGTATGTACATGTGATTATACCAATATGGTGTCATTTATGTGAATCTGATTAGTTTTTTTGTTCGGTAAATGTTATATTCGCAGGTCAATCTTGATTTGTCAGATAATTCTGTTACATGTTCATGCATGTCATTCACCCGTATTGGATATCTTTGCCGTCACGTGTTCTGCGTATTCAGACATCACAAGATTGAAAAAGTTCCTCATCAATACGTGCATGGAAGATGGCGTAGAGATGTGTTGCCCAAAAGGGTGTTTAGTATGGAGTATAGATATTGTGCAGATAATTCTGAAAATGCAGCTCTAAGACATCGTTTGATGGACACTACGCAACAATGTGTGGATAGGTTAAGGATGAATACAGAGCGTCTCACATGGCTTGATGACCATCTGCAAAATCTAAGGTCTTAAATTTTTAGTGAATTTCCATGCGACCCTTCACATAATAACAAAGGTGTAGTATTTGAGGAGGTGTTAGACCAACCAGAACCCCACCAAGTCATTTACAAACCACCAAGTGGAATAAGGAACAAAGGTTGTGGAAAGAATAGGCGGTTGATTGGTTTTGGTGAGAAGGCGAAGTCTAAAAGTAAGAAGCCTAAAAAGTTATGTAATTTTTGCAAGAATACGTACGTGGACACGATACTCATAATTGTCCCGTTAAATTAAAACAACAAAATAAAAAAATGCCTGGAAAAGTTGATCAAATTGAGGATTCATCAGATCACTCATCAGAGTATAATTCGAGTGAGGATTGAAGCGAGGAGGAAGATGTCGAGGAAGGTTCCGAGCAAGAAATGGTGGAATAAGTTGTTGAGTTTTCTTCTATTGGCCTATTTATTTATATTTTTTAAGAATAAAGACTTAATAATGTTAGTATATTTTTTCATGGGTTGTTACTAATTTGGATTTGATCATATTGATAATGAATCAATATTTTTTACATATACGTATTTTACAGATAATATGTTTAAATAAAATCATCAATTTAATGATGAGGAACGTATTATTACATATATGTATGCATTCATTTGATCTATTGAAACAAAATCATCAATAGAATACTTATAAACACTTGTATTACATATAAGTATTAAATAATGGATGATTATTATTATGTTAAACTATTACATATATGTACCTATTAGGATCTTAATCGTATTTTATATATCTGTTAACCTTACTTTTTATCAAACGCCATGTTATCACATGTGATTTCATGTTTTTTTTTGTATGTTATGTGGGTATAATACAACTTGTACGACAACATAGAATTCAGTTGATACATATATGTATCACACGTCATATTTTTCTAATACGTTTGACTTGGTGGTTTTTTACTTCATTCCTAATAATAATATATTAGTATGTCAATGAGTAATAGTAATACATCATAATAAATCCATATATCACATAACCAACCGAATGTCATTCATTTGATTAAAACTATTTAAAAAACAGTTAAGATAATCGTCCACGTTTTGAAAACATGTAAGACTAAACTGACTATATCCAAAAAAATCCATCATAATCCCAATTCAAATATTATAATAGTTTTTAATCTATCATCTATCTTTTTTTTTGCTTGATCCAACTCTTCTGCTTCCTTCAACACTTTCTCCTTATATATATTCACATCCGAAGTAAGGATCTTAACAGCGTACTTTTTCCTCAGATTCCTAATTTTTGTCTTCATTTTTCTCTCATCCGATGGAAACCCACAATCCCATTTTTTGTACGACTATTCATAAACATTTCCATGTGTCGCATAACAAATATACCACAATCTGTAGAGTTCTTTGACGTAGACCAACCGATACGTAACTTCTGAGGGTAGGCCGATTCTATATCTCTCCATTTTGGATGCTCTACTGATTTCAAGTAGGAGACAAAAATATGTTTCTGCATAGTGTAAATAAATTTATGTTGGTATGCACATATACACACACTTAAGTATTTAAATAACTATATGAACATAAACCCTTAAAAATACATCTTACCACTTTTAACGGTGTTCCCTTCTTAATGAATTCGGCATCATCCTCAAAACATATTAGACATTGTGAATCACTCATGTTGTCGATCACTGTAATCTTCGGATACTTCATCTCAAAACAAATCAAATAAAAATGGTTTTTTTCCAAAACGGGGAAGAATATAATGTCAAACAGTAACATCCGACCCATTCCTACTTGTAACCCGGACCCGTTTATTCTAGTCAATGGAATCTATTGTATTTCGATGTGAGCACAGTAATATTGACATTTAATCCGAATTAAAATCGTATGGTTTATAAATACAATTTTATAAAAATTATAAATAGTAATGATGCTTACGAAGTTTAAGTATCAAATTTGAAATTAAATAAAATAAATTCTTATATAAAATATGAAAGGTTTTCAAGGACTTTTATATAAAAATAACAATAAAAAAAATAATAATAATAACAATAAATTCATTATTCAAAACTTAACCCTAAAAAGTGAAAATGTAACAATTAAAACTTATTTTTATAAAACTTTAACATGAAATAATAACAATATAAACCTCAGGGGCAAAAGTGTAAAATTGTTTTAAACCCAACCCCCACCCCGTCGACCCCTGTTCTCCGGCCAACCCTCCGGCCGCCTCCGACGAGGCCAGATATTTCCAAGAAAAATGCGGTTCGATCAAAATAAATGCCCCCACCAATCACGCGTGATGGATTCGAACCCAGGACCAGATCCAATTCAAAAATAAAGCACGTTTACGCGTATTCTCAAACCCGAGATTCCCTTATACCCAAATCAAACCAATTCAAATGGAGTCCGTCTAATTTACTTGAAAAATTGATCAATTACGCGTTATTGATTGTTCTAATCATAGCAATCATACTAATTGATTTGGTAACAACTCGAATCAACCACAAATTTTGGTTAAAGCGTCCGAGAATAGCCCGGACTCGTTAGGATCGAACCTACCCAAATTACACCCATATAATAGAGGGTAAACCTTCTAATGCACCCACATAAACTCTCTGTAATCACAATTCGATCAAAACACACACGTACACATCGATTCAAGATTGGGTTTCAACCGTGAACTGCTCGAACTCGAATCCATCGTCCTCTGCACCATTTCGGGTAATTCAACATACACACACCTTCGATTTTACATGGGGAATCAAAGCCCCATGTTTGATTTGATTATTGCAATCGTTTTCAGATCCAATTTGATCTCAAACGAATTAGGGTTCATATGGGAATTTGGGGAAAAGTTCAATGAAGGCTTTTAAGAATTAAAAGGGATCTTTTAACAAGAAAGGGGCTTTAGCCCAACCGGTAACACAACTCTTTCCCAACCGGGAGGTCCCGGGTTCGAACCGGGCCTTCCCCTTTGTCTCATTTAATTGTTTTAATTATTTTAAAACTCTCATTTTATTTGTTTTATTTATTTTAAAATTCAGAAAGGGTAAATTTTTCTGAAATTATTTACAAACTATTTCTGAAATTGTTTATAAAAAAATATATATGAATAAATAGCCACAATATTTTATAAAGAACCCAAAACGTGATTGTAAATTTTAAGGTCTATAAACTATTGTTTTTTTTATCAAACATAAAACATTTCAAATTGTCCAAAAACTAACAATTAATTTTCCAATTAAATATTCACTCGACCAATAATTTTTAAGTAATAATTATTATTTTAATTCTTTAATATTTCAACTTTAAAATTGATATGTTATAAAAATCACTAAAAGTCGATCTAAATCTTCCCAAATCATTTTCATTTTTTTAGTCACTTAAATAATTAAATATTTTAATTAATTACCATATAATTAATTAATAAAATTAGTTATTTGTTTCTCCCACACTTTAACAATAAACCAAACGGTTAAGCACATTGATACATTTATTCCTATTAAATTCTAAACATAATCACTTTCAATAAATTCGTTTATTTATTTCAAGGCATTCAAACTAAATAATTTATTTCATTCAATACCCAATCCTAATGGGAACCCTAATCCATTCCCAATTCTCATATCATGGTTATTCTAACTCGAGACACCGATCCGTAGGTTACTCGTAGAAAATCGTTGGTGCCTAATCTATCACATTCAAATTCTAATCTCATCAATCAAGTGAGTATTCATTGCCCATTTTTATGTGTTTATATTTGGGGGAAATCATGTGACACTATAATCAAGCATTGTCATTACACTTATTCATTTATAAATTCAATTCATTATATGTTATGTCTTTACTTGTAATAATGTATTCATAATTAGATAAATTGGATGATGACACAATTAACAATTCATACAACCACGGTAACAATGATAGATCTATTGGTTTGGCAACCCACCCCATTTGAATATTCGAGTGGTGATTGAAACCGGATTCACATATTCTATCACAACTTCGTCTGCGGATCGAGTCAATTTAGTCAATTGGATTGTTTGTGTTGATTTGTCTTTTGTGCTACATTATTATACTATAAGTCTTGACATTACCATGTGAATTGAATTATTCAATCATTTGATCATCTTATATATATGTATATCAAAACTGTGATTACTCATCGGCTAATTCAAAGCTGACTCGTTACTTTTCACATGATTTCAGGTTAAGCAAGTTAGTGGACCTCTACATGCTCATCTAGGACCCGGACTTAATCAAAATAAAAGACAATTATTATTATGTTATTTGGTTTATTGTTTAATTGTATTGGTATTCTTTAATGAAAGTGATGTTTAATGTTATTTCGGTTTAATTAGTTCCATGTGCTATGAACAATCGATTCCCATTAGTCCGCCCCGATGATTCCGCCGTCGGTTGGGGTGTGACACAAACTGCTTTATGTCAAGCACCCCTTCTGTAAGGCCCCGAACCCGGAGACCTCACAGTTGGTCATTCACAGCATAAAACATTACACGTTATAAATTTAAGTAGCAGAGCCGGGGCGGGGGGACGGGAAAAGAAACGGCTCAGCCAATCACGAAGGCCAGAGCGGAGGAGCAGCCCATCTTGCTTTATAGAGGCTGAAAGCTGCCTAAACTGGATCAATATTCAGCCAATCCCTTGCAGCTTTATCTCACTTCTACTTCTCGTGGGGCATTGCGATAGGAAGGAATGCCCAGTATACTACTTGAGCCGAGTGATCACAGGTCCCAGAAAACAGGGAAGTGCCAGGCTCTCTGTTTCTAGTATAGGCCTGGATCAGGAGTGCTAAACGTACGGGGTAGGCTACTAACACTAGACAACTACCCGTTCCTGAGCCGACCAATGACTCGTACCTGAAGCTAAGCCGGACTCAAGGAGCGGTTAGGCATGCAGGTGGGAACGCCTTAATAGATAGTTGAACGTGGGTGCGATCGTCATTCCCTACTAAACACTGTTGTTAAGCAATACATTGTAGTTCATAAGTCACAAAAAGATTAGTTGAATGAATTACAAACAACGGTATTGTCAAAACATGAATGGATGTCAGTCTTGCCCCGCCGAGTAGCCATCCCAGTGTGCCATCCTCAGCATCGCTTACCTGCCAACTAGAAAATACATAAAAGTCAGCGTTGCTGAGTGAGTTCTAGTTTTATAAATAAAATACTTTACTTTTCAAATCATACTATACTTCCGTACATGCCCACACTTTATACGTATAAGTAGATAATGTCATTATTATCTTTCATTGCATTCGTTAGCTTTCGTTCATTCATCACATCTCATTATCATTCATTTATCATCTAGATCCCGTCAGGCTTTACCCTCTTCGTAGCACACAGCCACGATTACGGAGGTCGAATAACGAGGATCCCATTTTTGTACCTTGTTATGGTATTTCATTCGTGAGCATACATCTTACATACATATAGATAATAATTATTATTATTATCCTCATCATTCATTCAATTCATACTCTTTCCATTACTCTTTCAGTCTTTACATTCATTCTTACGAGTCTGTTGCGACAACAAGGCCGCTCACCTCCATATCGATCTCTCATGATCGTATGTTAGCCAAGTCTGTTGCAGTACATGACTGCTCACCTCAGTGGCAATCTCATGATTGCCTGCTAACCGAGTTTGTTGCAACACAAAGTTGCTCACCTCATTGTCAATCTCAAAGATTGACCCTGTGTGCATCCTTCGGGGTAGCTAACCCGCATCACAGTTGAGCTAACACCTGCCAGGGGTGTGCACCTTCATACATTTGCTTGCAAGACTTTCGTTCATTCGTTTACGTTCCACTTTTCTTTATCATTAATCTTTCACTTTATTAATGATAATAATTCCTCTCTGGATTATGATTATACCACGTAGAGTCATACAATATTATTATTAATAAGTATAATAATAATAATAATAATAATAACATTAATAATAACCCTAATCATAATATTAATTAAATATTAATAAAGAGTCATAATGAAAATCAGACATAATCATATGCATTTAATAAATCCTTAGTTAATATTAGTCCAAACTCTAAATGCACAGACTCCCACGAAAATTCTGCATTTAAATTCTAAGATTTGGGCGCATGAGGACTATTTGGACTTATGAGTACTATTTGGGCGTTTGACCACTGTTGGGACTTTTTACCTTACACTTAGTAAATAATTCCAGGCACAAGAGCACTGTTTAGACTTATCACCCAATACTTAGTCAAAATTCAGACACACGAGCACTGTTTAGACTTATCACCCTATACTTAGTCAAAATTCAGACACACGAGCACTGTTTAGACTTATCATCCTATACTTAGTCAAAATTCAGACACACGAGCACTGTTTAGACTTATCACCCTATACTTAGTCAAAATTCAGACACACGAGCACTGTTTAGACTTATCACCCTATACTTAGTCAAAATTCAGATACACGAGCACTGTTTAGACTTATCACCCTATACTTGGTCAAAATTCAAACACACGAGCACTGTTTAGACTCATGATCCTTGATTAAGCGTATTAGCAGCCTGTTCACATATTTTTGAGTCGTATACAGTCCCAAACATTATATTGCCTGATTCTAAGCATTCACTTACCATTCTAAGCATGAACTTAACATAATCATAACAATACATTTCCCGAAACATACCCGACCCACATACACATGCATTCGAACATACGGGTATAATACCCAACCTTACAAAAACATTCATACATGTATTTCCAGCCCCGAAATCATTTGAAAACATGTAAAAAGGGGTTCTAGTAACTCACCTTTGTTGTTCTTCAATTTCACACTCTTCACCCGAGTTTCTTCAAACGGTTCTAACACCTAAAACATACACACGATACCACCCGGACACACAAGTCACATTTATAAGCACATACACGGGTCTAGAATCATCCTAAGCATCAAATATCGAGAATTCTTACCAAAAATCTCAAACTTTCTTGTTTCTTCTTCAGAAATCCAAGGTTCTGCTCTTTCTCTCTCTAGAATCGGTATAAAGGTGAAAAGCAGCAGGACATGGGCTGCTATACCACCTTTTGTACCAAAATAAATATAAAGTTTGCACTATTGACACCTTTGGCCCTTCCAAGTTTAGTTGCCTTTTATTTCTTTCCCTTTCTTTCTCTTTCTCTTTTATTCTTTTATTTTATTTTATTTTATTATTATTTTTTTTTGAAAAAATACTGGTGTTACAAGTCCACCCCCCTTATATAGGTTTCGTCCCCGAAACCTGTTATTCCTCAAACAGATGAGGATAATGCTGCCTCATCTCTTCCTCAGTCTCCCATGTGGATTCGGATCCCTTCCTGTGCTTTCACTGTACACGCACAAGAGGAACCACTTTATTCCTTAACTTCTTTTCTTTATGATCAATGATTGCCACTGGTTGCTCCACGTAATTGAGCCGTTCATCTACTTCAATATCCTCTAGTGGAACAATCATATCTTCATCAGCTAAGCACTTTCTCAGATGAGATACATGGAACGTGGATGAATTCCACTTAACTCATCTGGTAGTTCAAGTCGACAGGCTACCTCTCCTACTCGTGTGATGATTCGGAAAGGTCCTATATATCTCGAGCTTAGCTTACCTCGTTTTCTGAATCGAATAATTCCTTTCCAAGGTGAGACCTTCAACATGACTCGGTCTCCAACCTTGAACTCTATTGGTCTTCGCCTCTTGTCAGCATACGACTTTTGTCTATCTTTCACCGCCTTCATGAAGGCTTTGATCTTTTCCAACTTCTCAGTCATAGCTTCGATCACCTCAACACCTCCTAACTCTTTCTGCCCAATGTCTCCCCAACACACGGGCGTCCTACACCTCCTACCGTATAGCATCTCGTAGGGTGGCATGCCAATACTGGCATGATAACTGTTGTTGTACGAGAATTCTGCTAACGGCAGGTGGTCGTCCCAACTTCCTCCAAAATCAATCACACACGCCCGAAGCATATCCTCGAGCGTTTGTATCGTCCTTTCAGACTGACCGTCCGTCTGAGGATGATAGGCTGTGCTAATGTGTAGCCTCGTCCCCATTGCATCATGGAATCTTCTCCAAAACTTCGATGTGAACCGGGTGTCCCGATCCGACAAGATAGACACCGGCACGCCATGACGAGCCACGATTTCCTTGATGAACAGATCCGCCAATCTTTCGGATGAATACGTTTCACGGATCGGTAGGAAGTGGGCACTCGTTGTTAGTCGGTCGACAATCACCCAAATAGTATCGCATCCCCTCGACGTGCGAGGTAGCTTAGTAATAAGTCCATGGTGATATGCTCCCACTTCCATTCGGGTATATCCAACGGTTGGATCTTTCCGTATGGTTTCTGATGTTCCGCCTTCACTTGGAGACAAGTAAGGCACTTACTCACGTACTCTACGACATCGCGTTTCATACCCGGCCACCAATAATCTTTCTTCATATCATGATACATCTTGGTAGCACCGGGATGAATGGAGTATCGAGTCTTATGGGCTTCGTCCATGATCTTTCCACGTAGATCCCCGTATCGAGGAATCCACATTCGCCCGAATCGGGTCTTAACACCAAGAGTGTTCTCACCCAATTCCGTAACTAGACCTCTCATCCTTTCGGAGTTAAGATGATCTTCTTTCAAAGCCTCATCTTGAAACTCCTTAACCTGCGTCATCACGTCGGAGGTCATGATTAACTGATAAGCCTTCACCCGAATCGGCTCGGGTCTCTCCTTCCGGCTAAGGGCATCTGCCACCACGTTGGCCTTACCCGGATGGTAAAGGATTTCGCAATCGTAATCCTTGATGAGTTCCAACCATCGTCTCTGCCTCATGTTCAGATCCTTCTGCTCGAAGAAGTACTTCAAGCTTTTATGGTTGGTGAAGATGGTGCACTTAGTTCCGTATAGATAGTGCCGCCAAATCTTCAACGCAAAAACCACCACGGCTAGTTCTAGATCGTGTGTGGGATAATTGACTTCGTGGGTCTTCAGCTATCGAGATGCATAAGCTATTAACCTTCCACGTTGCATCAACACGCAACCTAACCCAGAATAGGATGCATCTGAATAGACCACTAAGTCGTCATTTCCCTCGGGCAATGTCAAGACAGGAGCTTGTGTTAGTCTTGTCTTCAACTCTTCAAAGGCACTCTCCTGCTCTCGACCCCACGTGAACTTCACGTCTTTGCAAGTCAACTTGGTCAAAGGTGAGGCTATCTTGGAGAAGTCTTGAATAAATCTTCTGTAGTAGCCCGCCAATCCCAAGAAGCAACGAATTTCGGATGGCGTCTTTGGTGATTTCCATTGCATCACAGCCTCAACCTTTGCTGGGTCCACTGATGTGTGATTTATATATATAATAATTAAATTAAAAATGAACGATCGACACAACTTAGTTTTAAGGAATATCCTAAACTAAATCACACAAAACAGGCAAGTGTACCTGGTCTATGTAGTGCAGTAAAGGCAAATCCAGATATCGAACCACGGAACACTCTTTACGGCCTCTGATACTAAAAGCTTATCGACTCCTAACCTGTTGATTAAAAAAATTTTAAGACAATTAAATTTTGAATTAAACTAAATTACTAAATTAATTAAATTAACTAAATTAACTGAATTAATGAACTAAAGGAAATGGCAAGATGATACGAACTCTCTCAAATGAGGAAAAGCAATTATCTAGACTAGGAATCCTATTGGTGAATCTAAACTCTCGGGAATTGGATAAATGATTGGTTTCCGGATTTTAAAATTACACTTAATAAGAAATACACTCGGCAATGCTAGATTACCTCTCGGCCTCACTAACGCAACCTAATGAATCTCTAGAAAATGTATGAAGCTTACGGGGTTGTCGGTTAAATCTCCTCTCGGTTTCATTAACCTAAAGATATTCAAGTGTTCAAAGAATTGTTTCTCTCGATCTCACAACTCACAATGCATCCTGAAGTGTAAGGGAATGCAAGAAACGACCTAATGATATTGATTTTAACTCAAGATAGCAAGAATTACCATGTTATTTAAGGTTAATTCACTCTCGTGCAACTAAGTCCCTAAAACTCAACAATCAAGACTATATGATAATCTATCTCCTCTCGGTCTCAAGATTAATTAGCTTACTGATTTTAAACCAATTAAGTTACCTAATTCTGTGGTGATCTACGTCTAGAATCAATCACAAATTAATCAAAACACAAAGTCAAGATTAAAACATGCAAACCTTAATCAAAAAGTACAAAACTAATCAATCAAAGCATACACGGAACAAGGTCAGCCATAATTCATTACAAAGCAGCAAACTTTAACATCAAAATCAACAAATCAAAAGGTTTTTACTTGAACATCAACCAATCAACAAGAATCCAATACCCGAAAATTAACGATTCAACCAATATTCATCTCTAATCTAGATAGTTTACGAAATTAGCTACTCATGTTCTCAAAACAGGAATAAAAACAAATTCCAGCAGCAAACATCGCTTAAAAACAGGTTTCAAACAAAGAACAAGATGAACAAATCGAATTAGAAGTGAACTAAACTGAAAAGCTCTTCAAAATCTTGGTTCTCTTGCCCAAAAGCTCCTCCAAAGTGATTTTCGTTCGTATTCTACCGCTCCTTTTCGTCCAAAACGTCTGCTCCTTTTCGTCCAAAATTTCTCGCGAGATGTGTTTAAATATGTGAAAACTATGGTTTTGGCCGTCTTTGAACGATGCGGCCCGCATCGTTGAGATGATGCGGGCCTCTTCGGCTAAAAATCCCAATTTCTTCTTTAAAACTTCACTTCTTCATTCTTCTTGCACGGGTCACGGTTTTTTCTCCTTTTTCTTCCGTTTCTCATCTTTTCCTACAAAGTTCATCAAACAAAGTATTAATGCCTATTTCTCATCGTTTTTTATATAAAAATGTCTAAATGTGGTTATATTTTCAATGAAAAACAAGATGTGTTTTCAACACATCAAAGATCCTCACACTTAAACTATTGCTTGTCCCTAAGCAATATCCTAAATCTCAATAACAATCAACAAGACAAAACCTGAGAACACTTGAACCAAGTTAACACCATTTGCTTTTCTTAAAACATGAATAATTTTCCGAGAATATCACCAAGTTCAACCTAACAAGTGAACTTAAAAGTATTTGAAAGATTTGACGCTTAAACAGGCTTAGTAAGTAAAGAACTTTAAACCCACAACATTTCACAACTCCTCACAGATAACACTCCTCTCGTTTTATTTTTCTGGACTAGCAAAAGATGTGCTAGTATTTTTTTCTGCGATACTCTCAATACCAAAAATGACCCAACATTAACATAAGCTTGTAAAGGAATCCAATTTCCACCTAATAACAATCAAACATGCACAAATCAAGTAGGACTTCAAACGGGCTGTAACGGGGCTCGGGTTAAGGGTAGGAATAAACAAAGGGAATACGAAGGGCCAAGGCGTTAGAAAAATCCGGCTTCATTAGGCTAATTCTACACAAAACAAAAACAAAACTTGGGATAAAACATGGATCCCGCACTTACTCTAACTTTAACAAACTAAAGACCAAAATCTAGGATCAAAATTAGATCCAAAGCTAACAAACATTCTAAATAATTGCAACTTTCTCTAATAACTCTTTTTTTTTTTTTTCTTTTTTTTTTTGATTTTTTTTGATTTTTTTTGCATAACTTCAACCAGTAAACATGCAATCGAAACAACTACCACTAATTAATAACTCTAAAGCTATAAATACTATTAGACACTAACTTAGCCGAATTTTCTAAACACACGGGTCAAAACAAACAGGTTTTCACAAAACGAAGGTTATGGGCTAATATGGGTGTAAACAAAAAGAACGGGTACAAAAGCTCAACAGGGCTCACTAATGGATATTGTGAAGGGTAGGAAAAACACAGGTTTCAAACAAGGTTCAATCCTAAGTGCCCCTATCATTTTTGTGCATATTCAAAAGTTCAAGGTCTCAACTAGTATATCCTCGACAAGTTCTAAAATATGCATGGTCATTTGGCATAAACACTCAACAAGCAAATGCATGAGAAATGCATATAATATCTGAATCGAAAGGCTAAATCTCACACATTACAATGAAGGGGAATGGTATAAGTTGTGAAAAATTGCAGGATCATTATTCTTTAACCTACCTCACATGCTTAAACGTTTAACCAATTTTTTTTTACTTTAAAAACAACTGTTAGGCAAAATTAACCATATTCTCAGCAAATTCATCATGTTTAATACTTCACTCACAAACATTAACCGGTTCTCAAGTTACAATTAAGTACATGCAAGTTTCATTTTTTTTTTATTTATTTTTTTTTCAAATAACCCACCATCCCCAAACTTAAACTGAACATTGTCCCTAATGTTCATAAAAGGAAACATAAAGAAAACAAAATCATAAAGTGAGAAGATGGAAAAAAAAAACTAAAACTCCCCTGTTAACTGCAACGTTCAGATGTTTCTCTTGTTCGCGCATATCTGGGACATACATTAATATCTGATAATCTGAGCATATAAACAACACATCAAAGGCATCATATCATAGGAAATAAGAAACATAGAATATATACAATCAAGCCCAAACCGTGTCACAATACACATCCCTACTATATCGAGAATTATGTACAACCATATCGAATAAAATAAAAAAAAAAATAAAAATTAACCCAATAGATACGGCATCTGACTACGCGTCCTGGTGTGCTCCGGATCCGGAGGTGCTGTCGTCGGATGTCGCAGGTGTGCCGGGATCTCGATATGTCTGGACCCCATCATGTACTCTATCAAGCGTGACTGGCGGCGCTGCTCTATGATAATCTGCTCCTGCCCTCTGACCAGCTGCTCCTGTACAGCCCTCTGGCGCATCTGCTCATCGTAAATCATCTGCAGAGTAACCGGAGGAACAGCGGGCTCCTCAGGAACTCGAGCCCTACGCCGAACCCTATCTCGCCTATGAGGGGGCGGTTCTACTCCTATCTCCCTGGGGGCTATAAATCTCCTAACCTCATCGACCTCCTCTACAATCCGCATCTGATGTAGATCCTCCCACGAAATCCTCTTGGTAGGCTCTACCGATGTCAAATCTGCCGCGGGGTATGGAATGAATACGCCAAGATGGTCAGCGAGGAATGTAACATATGCGCCCCCGCACAGACTCCCGACACCCTTCCTATCTTGAGAAAGATAGGAAAGGAGGAGTATCGCAAAGTTAACCGGGGTGTGGTTAACCATGCAATATAAGATGAAAAGGTCTTTTTCAGTGACCTTGTCTGCCCCCGAAGATCTGCCCCAAATACTACCTCCTATGACTCTGTGCATATAACGGATGACTGGGTCGCGAATGAGTGTCGAACGACGACCCGCTTTCCACTCTTCATCTCCTATGGTAGTCCAAAACTGTGCCAACTGTGTTCTTGTAATCGCGAATGGCTCAGGATCATCAACTACCCTCCTAATCCTCTGAGTAAATGCATCACTCTCTGCCTCGTCCTGTGCATACAAACCAGACCGCCAGGCAAACTCCCTAATGGATGAACTGTACTCGACACCACCTAATGTGAAACTCACTGCCGGCGCATCTAATCCCATCTTCGTTCTCTGAAGCTTAAATGTTGAGAAGAACTCAAGGGTCAGCTCCTCGTATTGGTGCGCGGGAGCATCAACTAGCAATCTCGCTTCTCCCTCAAACAATGCTTCTAATCTATCACGCACCCCAAACATCTCAATCATATCCCAATCTACTGTACGTAATGGGTGTATCGGCGTCTCAATGAGGACCGCTAAATTCCGGTATGCGTCGGTAGTCTCGGCGAAGTGTAGAAGCGGATGTGGATGGAGGTGCCCCGTCGGTACTGGTTTTTGTGGAGGTCTCGGCTCACCTGGTTTCGCACGCTTATGCGTGCGTGAGACGGGTACCCGAGCTGCCATACCTGAAAAAACTAAAGTCGAAGTAAGTCACCAAAATAAACAAACAAAAAGGGGAAACTAAAGTACGATAAAAGAAAGCAAATGAAAACAATAAAAGAAAAAGAAACAGAACAAAACGAAGCGATAACCCAAGTGTGTTTGCATGAATAACTCAAAAATTGTCACGAAAACCCAACACTTAAATTCACTAGAAATGTCGTGCAAGATAATCAACAAAGGGCTGTCCAAAATCAGTTCCGAATGTAAAAATCAGTCCTTAAACTAATTCGTAACTGAATATCAAAAATCAGACCTTGCACTTCCACTACCTAACACCCAACAGAACCCCTAACAACATCTTACAAATCAGTTCCAGATGTAAAAAATGGCTGCCCAAACTTAGTGCAAATAGTTGATAATAAATAAGATTGTACTGCTACTTATCACAGCAGACAAGGTACCAACCATTACCATACCAGGCTACACCAAACTGAACCCAAATATCCCGTTTCTTAAATCATCTAAAATCTTAGGCAAAAGTCATCATAATTTCAGGTTCGCAGGCATCTGCTATCGATCAACTTAACCAAACCATCTGCATACACTGAACCTATTCTAATAGCAAGAATCCAAACAATTTCAACACACAAACACATCTCAAAATTCAAGAATCCCCACTACAAATCTCAAAACAAGTAAGGATATAGAGAAAACATACCTGAAATGTGTTGTGAAAGTCAAGAAAAACTAGTTCGCAGGGGTGGCGGCCGGGTTGCAGGGGCGGTGGTCGGCGGTTCGGTTGGCAGGGGCGGCGGTTCGGTGAAGGGGGACGGTTGGCAGGGGCGGCGGTTCGGTGAAGGGGACGGTTCGCAGGGGCGATGGTTCGGTGAAGGTGTGGGTGAAATGGTTTTGAAAGGGAAGGTGAAATGGTTTTGAAGGTGTTGGGATGGGGCAGATGGTTTTGAAGGTGAAATGCAAGGTGAAATGCAAGTGTGAAGGGGGACGGTTCGCTGGTGCACCATTTCTATTTATTTATTTATTTTTTTTATTTTTTTTTTTTTTTTTTCATTTTTTTTTGAATAATATTTTGACATAAAATAAAGAAGATAAAAGAAAATGAAAAATGAAAGAAAAGAATTTCGTTATCACACTATTTTGTTATCTCTCTAACTTACGAGCAAAAGGAATACGTACCTGGTATCATGCTTGTTCTCGGGTTTCGTGACCTATGCTTCACACTTCAACAAACGGGTCAAACGCGCAAGTGATAAAAGAAAAATAAAAATAAAACGAAAGCAAATAAAATAAACACATAAAGCAAAAATCCACAAAAATAACATAGAAACTACAAACTATACACAGTACGGGCTGCCTCCCAAGAGCGCTTGGTTTATTAACGAGTCGTCAGCCAGACTCCCGTCGATGACTAGGTAGGTGGTGAATCAAGGTAAATAGCCTCGACCTCGCTACTTACCGGTGGCCCACTAATATAACGCTTCAACCTATGGCCATTGACCTTAAACCTAGACCCATCGGACCCCTCAATCTCTATCGCTCCATGTGGAAACGTCTCCTTCACAGTGAACGGGCCAGACCATCGGGACTTCAACTTTCCCGGAAACAACCTCAAACGCGAGTTGTAAAGCAACACACGATCCCCACACTTAAACTCTTTATCACCCTTCAGATGCCTATCATGAAACTCCTTGGTACGCTCCTTTCTTTATCACCCTTCAGATGCCTATCATGAAACTCCTTGGTACGCTCCTTATAACGAGTCGAATGTGCGTACGCCTGATCCCGGAACTCCTCCAACTCATGCAACTGGTAGAAACGGTTCTCACCCGCACTCAATAAATCTAGATTCACGGTCCGGAGTGCCCAGTATGCACGATGCTCTAACTCGACAGGTAGATGACACGCTTTACCGTAGATCAAATGATATGGTGTCGAACCAGTTGGCGTCTTGTATACCGTACGGAAAGCCCACAATGCGTCATCTAACTTATCCGCCCAATCTTTCCTATTCACTCCCACTGTCCTCTCAAGGATCCTATTAATTCCTCGATTACTAACCTCAACCTGCCCACTAGTCTGCGGATGATAGGCTGTTGCAAGCCTATGGGTGACCCCATAATGTCGCAAAGCCTTCTCCATCTGCGCATTGCAGAAGTGGGTCCCTCTATCACTGATCAGGGCCTTGGGAGTACCAAAGCGTGCAAACAACTTCTTCAAGAATCTCACTACAACCCTAGCGTCATTAGTCGGTAAAGCCTATGCTTCCACCCACTTGGAAACGTAGTCTACGGCTACTAGGATGTACTTGTTCCCTCGAGACAACGGGAACGGGCCCATGAAGTCAATGCCCCATAGATCAAAGATCTCACATGCTTGAATGCCTGTCTGGGGCAACTCATTCCGGGATGAGATGTTACCTGATCTCTGACACGCGTCACACGCTCTCACAAACTCGTGCGCATCCTTAAAAATCGTCGGCCAAAAGAAACCTGAGTCAAAGACCTTCCTAGCTGTCGAATTCGCTCCGTGGTGGCCACCCGTCGGCCCCTCATGACAATGACTCAAGATACGTCTAGCCTCGTCTACGTGAACACATCTACGCACCACCTGATCGGCACCGACCCGATAAAGATAAGGATCATCCCAAATGTAGTGCTTAACATCAGAGAAGAACTTCTTCTTCTGCTGATGTGTCAAACCCTTCATCAGGTATCCATCCGATAAGTAATTTGCCAGGTCAGCAAACCAAGGCAATCCCTGCTCCTCAGCTCTCACTAACATCAATGTCTCGTGTGGAAAGTGGTCATGGATCATATCCTCACTCCGCTCGCGTGAACCTAACTCCTCTAAGCGCGATAAATGATCAGCCGCTACGTTCTCCACGCCTTTCTTATCCCTAATCTCGATGTTGAACTCCTGGAGTAAGAGAATCCAACGTATCAGTCGCGGTTTGGTATCCTGCTTGCTAAATAAGTATCGAAGTGCCGCTTGATCCGTGTGAACTATAGTCTTCGAAAGAATGAGATAGGATCTAAACTTATCGAATGCAAAGACTACAGCTAACAGCTCTTTTTCCGTTGTGGTGTAGTTCGACTACGCACCATTCAACGTTCGACTAGCGTAATATATCGGGTGAAAGTGTTTGTCCTTGCGCTGGCCCAACACTGCTCCTATTGCATAATTACTCGCGTCGCACATAAGCTCAAAGGGTAGAGTCCAATCAGGCGCAATCATGATAGGTGCGTTCACTAACTTCTCCTTCAGTAACTCGAACGCTCTTACACACTCGTCAGAAAACTCAAAGGGCACATCCTTCTCAAGAAGCTTCGTCATCGGTCGTGCAATCTTAGAAAAATCTCGAATGAAACGTCTATAAAACCCTATGTGACCTAAGAAACTCCGAATAGATCTCATGGAAGTGGGTGGCAGAAGCTTACTAATAATCTCAATCTTGGCCCTATCGACCTCAAGCCCCGCATGCGAAACCTTATGCCCTAAAACTATACCCTCCTACACCATGAAGTGGCATTTCTCCCAGTTCAGCATCAAGTTAGTCTCCTCACAACGAGCTAACATCCTATCCAGTCGCTCTAAACACAAATCAAAGGAACTCCCAAAGACAGAAAAATCATCCATGAAAACCTCCATGGAGTCCTCGATCATATCATGGAATATTGCTACCATGCATCGCTGGAAAGTAGCTGGAGCGTTACATAACCCGAAAGGCATGCGACGATATGCAAAGGTGCCATAAGGGCATGTGAAGGTCGTCTTTTCCTGATCCTCCAGAGCAATGGGGATCTGGAAATAACCTGAGAAACCATCAAGGAAACAGTAAAACTGTTGCCCTGACAGACGCTCCAACATCTGATCGATAAAAGGAAGCGGAAAATGATCCTTACGTGTGGCATCATTGAGTTTGCGGTAGTCGATGCAAACTCGCCACCCCGTAACAGTCCTGGTAGGAATCAACTCGTTCTTCTCGTTCTGGACAACTGTCATTCCCCCCTTCTTGGGGACAACCTGAACTGGACTGACCCACTTAGAGTCAGAGATCGGATAGATCAAACCCGCATCTAGTAGCCTAATCACCTCCTGCTTGACTACCTCTTGCATGTTCGGGTTCAATCTCCTCTGACTCTGTCTGACAGGCTTGAACTCATCCTCCATCAGAATCCGATGCGTGCAAAAGGAAGGGTTGATACCCTTGATATCCATGAGCTTCCACGCAATAGCCTGCTTATGTGCCTTGAGCACATCTAGGAGTCTCATCTTCTCCTCCTCTGTCAAATCCGCAGCGATAATGACAGGTAAATATGAACCCTCATCCAGAAATGCATACTCCAGGTGAGATGGCAAATCCTTAAGCTCCAAGGATGGGGGTGTCTTAGAGGACGGCTCCTCTTCCGGTTCCTCTCTCTCAATAACCTCGCACACTTCAGCCTTATCGGAAGGCTCACTGGTCAGGTCATCCTGTGACTGTTCAAAGTCGAACACAGTCATCTCGATCTCTCATGTGTGCCTATCCAGTATCTGTGTCTCAGTCTGATCTCTCAGTAAAGAGTCCCAAAAGGAGTTAGACACCTGTGCTAAAAGTGTATCTATAAAGTACAGGGTGTCATCCTGATCCTGAGTGTGCTTCATGGAACTACGAACATCGAATGTGATTGACTCATCAGCAACTCGAAGAGTTAGCAAACCATCATAAACATCGATCAACGCCCTCGCGGTACGTAAGAATGGACGACCTAGAATCAATGGAACCTTCTCATCCTCGTCCATATCCAAAATCACAAAATCCGCAGGGAATACAAACTTATCTACCCTCACTAACATGTTCTCTACGATTCCCCTAGGATACTTAACGGACCTATCTGCTAGCTGGATACTCATTCGCGTCGGTACAGGCTCACCTATATCTAACTTAGCGAACATGGAATATGGCATTAAGTTTATACTAGCACCTAGGTCAGCTAAGGCATGACTCACAGACATATCACCAATCAACATGGATAGTGAAACTACCCCCATCACCCATCTTCTCGGGTAACTTATTCTGGATACAGCTGAGCAGTGCTTACTTAAAACAACAGTCGAAACATTCTCCAGCCTCTTCCTATTCGTGAGCAGATCCTTCAGAAACTTCGCATACTTGGGCATGTGCTGCAAAGCCTCTACAAAAGGTAAGTTAACCTTGAGTTGCTTAAACATCTCAAGAAACTTACTACACTGCTCTTCTTGCTTCTGCTGAGCAATTCTACCAGGGTATGGTAATCTATCTAAACGTACTTCTGGCGCCTTCTTCTTTGTTGCCTCAGCTGATTTCTTCTTGGACTCCTCTGACTGTGCTGTACTTGCTGGGCATCGCCTCTCATGCACCTTATCAGCAGGGACCTCCAACTCAATCTCCTCATCCATCACCTCATCACCAAAAGGGATATTCTTCTCTACCCCAGTCGTCCTACCACTCCTCGTTGTCACCACCTTAACATGCGCGTTAGGGTTAGTTACTACGGTACTGGGCAACTCACCCGACTGTCTCTCTGACAACTGACTTGAAATCTTACTCATGTGTCTCTCTAGACTCTGAATGGCAGCTGTCTGACCCTGAATCAGTGTGTCGTGCTCTAAGAGCTTAGCCTGTGACTGCTGGGTATACTGATTCTGCTGAGCCATGAACTGGGTCAGCAGTTGGGACTGTTGGGCTAGCATCTCCTCTACAGTGGACTTCTTCTCGGGCTAGGCCATGCTGCTGCTCTGTCCACCTGTAGTGCTCTGGAACAAACCTTGGTTACGAGACTGGAAACCCGGTGGATTCCCGTTCTTCCAACCAAAGTTTGATTGGTTCCTCCAACCAGGATTATATGAATTACCGAAGGCATTGTTCTGCATCCGGTTGGGTTACCAACGAAATCGACTTGCTCTTGGAGATCATCAACAGCGATGGGTAAATCCACGGTATCATGTCCGCCTCGACAAATCTTGCAAGCCTGTTCCTTCTTCGTTTGCATGTCCTTCACAAGTTTGGTAAGGGCCTCAACCTGCGCTGCTAAGACCGTGTTAGAGTCAACCTGATGCACCCCTCGTTGGGCAGCAACTGTAGTTCGAGCCTCGGATACTCGAAACTACTCATGGCTAACTCCTCAAACATGGAATTACACTCATCGACAGTTTTGCTGGTCATCATGTTACCACCAGTAGTAGTATCGAGCATGTGACGTGTTGCCGGAGTCACTCCATTATTGAATGTCTCGATCAACGACCAGTCCTCGAGACCGTGGTGTGGACACTTGTGCAATAACTCCTTGAACCTCTCCCAGGTCTCGTAG
Organism: Flaveria linearis; assembly: GCA_024085815.1. Classification (NCBI taxonomy): domain Eukaryota; kingdom Viridiplantae; phylum Streptophyta; class Magnoliopsida; order Asterales; family Asteraceae; genus Flaveria; species Flaveria linearis. The sequence goes on from CM044010.1 coordinate 15,129,744, forward strand.
AAGGTCTCATTGGGTTTCTGGGTGAACGAATGGATCAAGCTCCTTAGACGAGCTGTTTTCAACGGTGGAAAGTACTTCTGAAGAAATTTGTCTTGCATCTCGGTCCAAGTGGTAATGGATCCCGCAGGAAGGGACTCAAGCCAACTGTGGGCACGATCTGCAAGAGAGAATGGAAAAAGACGCAACTTGCATGCGTCCTCAGAAACACCATTGATCTGGAAGGTGTCACAGATCCTCGCGAAACGAGTCAGGTGAGAATTCGGGTCCTCGGCAGGTTGACCGTGGAATTGAACAGTGTTCGACACGATGGAAACGATCTGAGGAGGAATCTGCCAGTTGTTGGCAGTGACAGCTGGACGATTGATACTAGAACGTGCGTTAGCCGCGGTTGGCTTCGCATAATCAGCAATAACACGTCTCGCAGGGGGTTGGTCACCCATCTTGAAGTCGGTGGTGTGTGAATGGCTGGTGCCGGAACTCTCAGTAAAATCGTGGTGAGGCTCTCGCCTAGGTGTGGTAAGACGTGAAAATTCTGGAGGTCCAGAGGAACGGGTATGTGGCATAAACAAGAAAGGAAACGAACATGAAAAGAAATACGAATAAAAATAAAACTAAATGAGGAAAAATGGTTAAGTCGCAGACTCGAATCGTTCTTAAAATCGTAGAAGAAATGCTCCCCGGCAACGGCGCCAAAAACTTGATGTGTGATTTATATATATAATAATTAAATTAAAATGAACGATCGACACAACTTAGTTTTAAGGAATATCCTAAACTAAATCACACAAAACAGGCAAGTGTACCTGGTCTATGTAGTGCAGTAAAGGCGAATCCAGATATCGAACCACGGAACACTCTCTACGGCCTCTGATACTAAAAGCTTATCGACTCCTAACCTGTTGATTAAAAAAAATTTTTAAGACAATTAAATTTTAAATTAAACTAAATTACTAAATTAATTAAATTAACTAAATTAACTAAATTAATGAACTAAAGGAAATGGCAAGATGATACGAACTCTCTCAAATGAGGAAAAGCAACTATCTAGACTAGGAATCCTATTGGTGAATCTAAACTCTCGGGAATTGGATAAATGATTGGTTTCCGGATTTTAAAATTACACTTAATAAGAAATACACTCGGCAATGCTAGATTACCTCTCGGCCTCACTAACGCAACCTAATGAATCTCTAGAAAATGTATGAAGCTTACGGGGTTGTCGGTTAAATCTCCTCTCGGTTTCATTAACCTAAAGATATTCAAGTGTTCAAAGAATTGTTTATCTCTCGATCTCACAACTCACAATGCATCCTGAAGTGTAAGGGAATGCAAGAAACGACCTAATGATATTGATTTTAACTCAAGATAGCAAGAATTACCAAGTTATTTAAGGTTAATTCACTCTCGTGCAACTAAGTCCCTAAAACTCAACAATCAAGACTATATGATAATCTATCTCCTCTCGGTCTCAAGATTAATTAGCTTACTGATTTTAAACCAATTAAGTTACCTAATTCTGTGGTGATCTACGTCTAGAATCAATCACAAATTAATCAAAACACAAAGTCAAGATTAAAACATGCAAACCTTAATCAAAAAGTACAAAACTAATCAATCAAAGCATACACGGAACAAGGTCAGCCATAATTCATTACAAAGCAGCAAACTTTAACATCAAAATCAATAAATCAAAAGGTTTTTACTTGAACATCAACCAATCAACAAGAATCCAATACCCGAATATTAACGATTCAACCAATATTCATCTCTAATCCAGATAGTTTACGAAATTAGCTACTCATGTTCTCAAAACAGGAATAAAAAAAATTCCAGCAGCAAACATCGCTTAAAAACAGGTTTCAAACAAAGAACAAGATGAACAAATCGAATTAGAAGTGAACTAAACCGAAAAGCTCTTCAAAATCTTGGTTCTCTTGCCCAAAAGCTCCTCCAAAGTGATTTTCGTTCGTATTCTACCGCTCCTTTTCGTCCAAAACGTCTGCTCCTTTTCGTCTAAAATTTCTCGCAAGATGTGTTTATCCCCAATTTCTTCTTTAAAACTTCACTTCTTCATTCTTCTTGCACGGGTCACGGTTTTTTCTCCTTTTTCTTCCGTTTCTCATCTTTTCCCACAAAGTTCATCAAACAAATCATTAATGCCTATTTTTCATCGTTTTTTATATAAAAACGTCTAAATGTGGTTATATTTTCAATGAAAAACAAGATGTGTTTTCAACACATCATCCACCATGATTCCCTCAGCATTTACCACGTGACCCAGAAATTGCACTTCGCGTAGCCAGAAGGCACACTTGGAGAACTTAGCATACAGTTTCTCCCTTCTCAAAGTCTCTAACACTTCTCGAATATGACCGGCATGCTCTTCTTTGCTCCTTGAGTAAATCAGAATATCATTGATGAACACAATCACTGATTTATCTAACATTAGCCGACACACCCGATTCATCAAATCCATAAAAGTAGCTGGCGCGTTGGTTAAACCAAAGGACATAACGAGAAACTTGTAGTGTCCATAACGCGTACGAAAAGCTATTTTAGGAATATCTTGCTCCTTCACTTTCAATTGATGGTAGCCAGATCGAAGATCTATCCTCGAGAACCAACTGGCACCTTGGAGCTGATCGAACAAGTCGTCGATCCTCGGTAGCGGATACCGATTCTTTATTGTCAACTTGTTTAATTCGCGGTAGTCGATACACATTCTCATACTACCGTCCTTCTTCTTCACGAACAAGACCGGAGCACCCCAAGGAGAGATACTCGGCCTGATAAAACCCTTATCGAGCAACTCTTGCAGTTGCTCCATCAACTCCTTCATCTGCGTAGGAGCTAATCGATATTGTGCCTTGGCGACAGGTTGGGCACCGGGTATCAAGTCAATTTGAAATTCGATTTCGCGATCCGGTGGCACGCCTGATAGGTCATCTGGAAATACGTCGGGAAAGTCACACACGACTGGCACATCAGACAGTTATGGTATTGACGTGTGCACATTCTTCACGTAGGCTAGATAAGCGCTACATCCACGTCTCATGCACTTTCCCGCCACCGCCATCGAAATTACTTTTGGAATCGTCATAACCCGATCGCCATATATTGTCACCGGACTTCCGTCAGACGCCGTCAGTCTAATCATCTTCCTACGGCACACGATATTCGCTTCATAGGTCGCTAACCAATCCATCCCTAGTACTACATCAAATCCACCTAGGGGCATCACATGTAACTTGGCAGTAAACCTATGACCTTCTAACTCTATAGCACAGTCCTCTATCACGTTCGTAACCCTAGTGGACTTACCAATAGCAGTCTCTACGTCAAAGGGCTCATCAATGCATCTACTATTAAGAGGCAGTTTAGCACAGAAATTGGCAGAAATAAAACTCCTACTAGCACCAGAATCAAATAACATAGAAGCAAGAGTTTGATCAACTAGAAACGTACCTGACACAATATCGGGGTCCGTGCTAGCCTCCACTCTGGTCATGGTGAACGCTCTTGCACTTGCCTTCTGCCCTTCAGTCCCGGACGTCTTCTTTGCCCCGGAACTCTCCACCCTCTGCTTCTTGCAATCCTTACTCATATGGCCCTCTCCGCCGTAGTTATAACACCTCAACAGTCTACAGTCCCTGGAGATATGGCCCGGCTTTCCACATTTGAAGCACACGTTAAGCCCCATCCTACACTCTCCCGTATGCTCCCTCCCGCACTTACCACATCTTTTGGGTCCCGAGCTTGATGACCCCATCCTACGGTCATCCATTCTCATCTTCTTGTTGTTCGGGGTAAAACCACCACACCCAAACCGTTTCCCGTTCCAGTTTCGGTCACCACCACCAGCCTTCCTTACTTCCACATCTATTACCCCCCTCTCATCATAAAGTCTCCCAGCCAAATCCACTGCCGACCTAAAAGTACTTGGTCGCGCAACAATCAAGTGCCTACGAATGTCAGCTGGCAATCCCTGAATGTACCGGTTAATCTTTCGCGACACCGGCGTCACTTGATCCAGCACCAGCCTTGCCATCTCATTTAATTTGGTAGTGTACTGCTGGTGGGTCAGGGTTCCCGCCTCGAGTTGTAGGAACTCCCTCTCGATCTTATCGAGTTCCCGATGAGGACAAAATTCCTCAATCACCAGCTTCTTCAACTCGTTCCATCGCATTTTCCCGATGGCCCTGGAACCCTCAGCTTGGACAATATTGTCCCACCAACATAATGCTGAGTTGACAAAAGAGTGAGTCGTGAAATTCACCCTTTGATCTTCGCGACACTCACTGATCTCCAACACAGCCTCCATCTCCCTCACCCAGCGGTGAGCGGCAGCAGCGTTGCCATTTCCATCAAAAGTAGGGGGCTTGCACCTCTGGAATGCCCCAAAGCTGCATCCCTTGGTCATCACCCCCACCACATCATCCTCTTCCTCATCAGACACTACTATCTCGGGATCTGGTCGTTCCTCTTCTCCCTTGCTTTCCTTTCCAGTCGACCCTCTCCTATCCTCCTTCTCCTTTCTCTCCTCATTCCTTACAGCTCGAATAACATCGGTCACTACAGATGGCATAACTGCCTGCAGGACCTGGTGTACCTCATCAGCAATTGCCTCCCTAGCTGAGACATTCAGGTTGGCATTCCCGTTTCCTTCATCCCGGTCATGAACCTCAGGGTTCTCATGAGTCGTCTTAGGAGCTTTAGCACTGCTCTTAGTCATACGCGGTCGACCTCTACCCCTAGTATCCTTAGAAGGTCTCTTCCCAGCCATTTCCTATGCACTATAAGATTCAAAAACTAAAACAGTCATTCAAGGAAACAACTCAGTTTATGTCAAGTATAGTAAGTCCCTAATTACAGTGGCCAGTTGTGATTAGCCACTTACTTTACTCTCCACACCCCAAGCACTTCCTATCCTAACTACATCAGCATCTAAATCTACTAAGAACACATAAATCACATAGCACACGCACATAATACTGATTAACTTTTAAGAAAACAATACCTGATGGCACATGGCTACTCGGGCTGACATCCCTCTTTCTGTCCCATTTTCAGTTTAAGTTTAGATTTATTTTGAAAATTTACCCGATTCACTTAAACTTTGGCTCTGATACCAACTTGTAAGGCCCCGATCCCGGAGACCTTACAGTTGGTCATTCACAGCATAAAACATTACACGTTATAAATTTAAGCAGCATAATTTATTTAGCAAAACCATTCATTTCATTATAAACACCGTTGTTAAGGAATACATTGTAGTTCATAAGTCACAAAAAGATTAGTTGAATGAATTACAAAACAACGGTATTGTCAAAACATGAATGGATGTCAGTCTTGCCCCGCCGAGTAGCCATCCCAGTGTGCCATCCTCAGCATCGCTTACCTGCCAACTGGAAAATACATAAAAGTCAGCGTTGCTGAATGAGTTCTAGTTTTATAAATAAAATACTTTACTTTTTCAAATCATACTATACTTTCGTACATGCCCACACTTTATACGTATAAGTAGATAATGTCATTATTATCTTTCATTGCGTTCGTTAGCTTTCGTTCATTCATCACATCTCATTATCATTCATTTATCATCTAGATCCCGTCAGGCTTTACCCTCTTCGTAGCACACAGCCACGATTACGGAGGTCGAATGACGAGGATCCCATTTTTGTACCTTGTTATGGTATTTCATTCGTGAGCATACATCTTACATACATATAGATAATAATTATTATTATATATAGATAATAATTATTATTATTATCCTCATCATTCGTTCAATTCATACTCTTTCCATTACTCTTTCAGTCTTTACATTCATTCTTAAGAGTCTGTTGCGACAACAAGGCCGCTCACCTCCATATCGATCTCTCACGATCGTATGTTAGCCAAGTCTGTTGCAGTACATGACTGCTCACCTCAGTGGCAATCTCATGATTGCCTGCTAACCGAGTCTGTTGCAACACAAAGTTGCTCACCTCATTGTCAATCTCAAAGATTGACCTGTGTGCACCTCCATACATTTGCTTGCAAGACTTTCGTTCATTCGTTTACGTTCCACTTTTATTTATCATTAATCTTTCACTTTATTAATGATAATAATTCCTGTCTGGATCATGATTATACCACGTAGAGTCATACAATATTATTATTAATAAGTATATTAATATAATAATAATAATAACATTAATAATAACCCTAATCATAATATTAATTAAAATATTAATAAAAGAGTCATAATGAAAATCAGATATAATCATATGCATTTAATAAATCCTTAGTCAATATTAGTCCAAACTCTAAATGCACAGACTCCCACGAAAATTCTGCATTTAAATTCTAAGTTTTGGGCGCATGAGGACTATTTGGACTTATGAGTACTATTTGGGCGTTTGACCACTGTTGGGACCTTTTACCTTACACTTAGTAAATAATTCCAGGCACAAGAGCACTGTTTAGACTTATCACCCTATACTTAGTCAAAATTCAGACACACGAGCACTGTTTAGACTTATCACCCTATACTTAGTCAAAATTCAGACACACGAGCACTGTTTAGACTTATCACCCTATACTTAGTCAAAATCCAGACACACGAGCACTGTTTAGACTTATCACCCTATACTTAGTCAAAATTCAGACACACGAGCACTGTTTAGACTTATCACCCTATACTTAGTCAAAATTCAGACACACGAGCACTGTTTAGACTTATCACCCTATACTTGGTCAGAATTCAGACACACGAGCACTGTTTAGACTTATCACCTTATACTTGGTCAGAATTCAGACACACGAGCACTGTTTAGACTCATGATCCTTGATTAGGCGTATTAGCAGCCTGTTCACATATTTTTGAGTCGTATACAGTCCCAAACATTATATTGCCTGATTCTAAGCATTCACTTACCATTCTAAGCATGAACTTAACATAATCATAACAATACATTTTCCCGAAACATACCCGACCACATACACATGCATTCGAACATACGGGTATAATACCCAACCTTACAAAACATTCATACATGTATTTTCCATCCCCGAAATCATTTGAAAACATGTAAAAAGGGGTTCTAGTAACTCACCTTTGTTGTTCTTCAATTTCACACTCTTCACCCGAGTTTCTTCAAACGGTTCTAACAACTAAAACACACACACGATACCACCCGGACACACAAGTCATATTTATAAGCACATACACGGGTCTAGAATCATCCTAAGCATCAAAATATCGAGAATTCTTACCAAAAATCTCAAACTTTCTTGTTTCTTCTTGAGAAATCCAAGGTTCTGCTCTTTCTCTCTCTAGAATCGGTATAAAGGTGAAAAGTAGTAGGACATGTGCTGCTATACCACCTTTTGTACCAAAATAAATATAAAGTTTGCACTATTGACACCTTTGGCCCTTCCGCTTTTAGTTGCCTTTTATTTCTTTCCCTTTCTTTCTCTTTCCTTTTATTCTTTTATTTTATTTTTTTTATTATTATTTTTTTTGAAAAAAATACGGGTGTTACAAGTCCACCCCCTTATCGCTTTCAATTATCCACCCAAGCTGTATATTTATTTAACAATAGGTCATTGGTTAAACACTATATGTGTGTATATATATATATATATATATATATATATATATATATATATATATATTATAAAATTTAAATCAATCATTAATGAAAAATACTTACAAATGGCGTTACGCCAACGAACAAACGATAGGGTGAGCTCGGGCATCTATCTTTTTCATCATGGTTTAGCACTTTTGCCCAGCAGTCAATTTCGTTATTATAAATTTGTTGCCCCGTGTTTAAGCTATTCAACTGATAGAAATTTGTTCCGACCCATTTTTTGGTTGCAAATATATGAACACTAAACCATAAAATATACACATTAGTTGGTATGAAGTCCATTATTACTGGTGTGTTACATATACGTAATAGTATCCTACATATAGATATAAAGCTGTATTTTATACTGAAAAATATATATTAGTGTTATTAAACTATGTTTATGGCTATAATTGTTATATCTTATATCTAATAAGACCCAACAAATCTGTTATTGAATGCTCAATTACCTATGTGCATCTATAGATACATACATTAATGTACGAGTGGTTGTTTTCATATAGGTACATATACGTACCAAATTTGTGTTTTACATTGAAACATATATGTAACAGTAAAAATTCTTTTTATTGGGGGGTGCATATGTGCATATATAGATACATAAAAAATAGTTTCTTACTATTACATATATGTTTAAACATAAATGACATATTTGGTATGTATATATACCTATATGAAATCAGCCATTCATACGTTAATGTATGTATCTATATATGCAGTAAGAAAATATTTTTATTGTCTTTAATAATACATTTAAAAGTGCCATATTTGATGTTCGTAAACATTATCATATCTTTTTGTTTTATATTGAAACATATATGTACCTGTATGCAAATACTTTTTACTTGCATTATTTTATAGTGTTTAATGGTTTCATCTTATGTTTAATAAGACCCAACAAATCTGTTATTGAATATTCAATTACCTGCGTGCATATATACCTACATACATTAACGTACAAATGGTTGTTTGCATAGAAGTAGATATACGTACCAGATATTGTTTATATTGAAACATAAATGTAACAGTGAGAAAATGCTTTTTATGGTATTTACTAATACATTTAAAAGACCCGTATTTGATGCTTATAAACACTATCGATCTTATTGTTTTAATACTGAAACATATATGTACTAGTATGAAAACATATATTGTAGTGTCATGGTAGTCTTGTCTTACATATGTTGATGTTTATAAACACTATTGATATTATTGTTTTAATACTGAAACATATATGTACGAGTATGAAAACATATATTGTAATGTCATGGTAGCCTTGTCTTACATATGTTGATGTCTATAAACATTATCGATCTTAATGTTTTAATAGTGAAACATATATGTACCAGTATGAAAAACATACATTGTAAGACAATGGTAGTCTTACATATGTTGACATAATTCTATGGTTATATGAAATCAAGTATGTATGAAACTTACTTAAAAGTTATGGCAGCTTCTCTAACTTCTTCAACTGTCCTGTTATTCAAAAAAAATATTTTACGTGTACGTATTACAAACTAAAAATCATAATAATTTATCATTTGTGAATAGGTACTATCAACAAAACTTACTTGTGCACCAATTCCCCATTGACACGTAAGTTTTTGAGCTCCTCAAATTTACTGCATACAATAGAAGTTGTAGATTTATATTTTAATTCAATCTAACATACTTTTTATGGCAAAATATGGTATTACCTCTCATCAACAATTCCAAACATCAGGTAGTTCCATATCCTCATTTCTTCCTTCGACATTCCCCTTTTCATGTCAACTTGTCTATTAATAAAAGGCGATACATATCTTGTCGAAGGCTGTTTCACACGTTTCCCTTTTCCCGGATCACTTTTATATAATTTCATGTTAATATCAACATCGTTCCAGGCCTCTTTTCCAATGTTAGATGTTTTAAACCTTTCATCTATATACATGAACTCTTGTGTTAGACCTAAACTGTTACTTGGACACCAGAAGTGACATGTTCCAACGCCTTATCATCGTCCTTTTGAGCTGATTCAAATTCAAATATTTCTGATACATCCATAGCAATTTGTGTCCATACTTGAGGGTCATGGATTGGTATTTTCAGATTCTTTGGTGTATGTATACCAACATTTTGGGACCCAACATCTTCAATATCTTCTAGATATCTATATAGCTCCTTATATATCTTTTGGAAGGTCTTCACCTCTTTACTTTTCGGGAATAGCTTTTTGGCTGCCCGTAGAGCATTCTCAAATTTCAATTTACCTTCCACATTAATCCTCTTAATCGATTAAGGCAGTCCTATATTCCCCTGTGGATGTGAAAAGTATTTTTTTATATTTATCCATAACATTTGATATTATTCTTTAAGATTTATAAAGGTACATACCTCTAGCGTTTTGGTATCAAAAGCTAACGAATCATCATTGTCATTTTCATCTTTCCCCATACGCTGCGTATCGTCATCTGATTCAACTTCATATTCTTCATCGTCAACATATTGCTCTGTTAACTCTCCCATACCGAACCCACCAACCCTTAAAATCTCGTGTTCCTCCCTTTTCTTTAGTTTTTCCATATTCCAAACCGCAAGTGGTGACATAGTCTTATCACAATTAAAACCCGGGCACATAACACAATCCACATACAAAAGCTGCATTTAAGTATAACAATATCATTTTAAAGTTAAAAACAATTCAGTTATAATACTTTTGATATCACATACATATATGTACCATTATTGTAATAAAATTACAGACAATAATCATGAGTGTTTAAAACGTATATGTAAGCCTAAATTTAATTAACTTAGCACAAACAAGTACTTCATAAATAACTTTTGATGATTTTTTACTTACCGTTAAAATAGTCAATGGTCCAACAAAATCACATGATAGGTTGCACCTCGTCCAGTTTTCTTTACACTTTTTGATGACTTCTTCAATGCATCCACACCAATCAAAATCTTTAAAATTTGTATCCATAGTCATGTGCTTAACCACTTCACATATGCACCTCCCATTCTTACGACTAACAACCATTGTGTTGTAGAAAAGCACCAAAAAATCCAGCTTGAAATGAAAAGAGTCATCATAATCCCCTTCCAATATCTTATCCACAATTTCGGATGGGCTTACATTAACGCCACCATAACGGTCCCTCCATTTTGAGTAATCCTCAGTCTTCCCCTTATTATCTTTGCTCATTAGGCCTATATCCCCTTTCGGAATCCCCATTAATCTGTAGATGGCTTCTTTGTCAACATTAATGTCTCCTTTAGTGGTTCTAATCATTAACTTTTCGGGGTCCAGCATGTCAACAACATAATGTCCAAGTTTAGATGGGATACCATCCACTTTGAACCTTAATAACCTTCCAATCCCATGCTAATCACAGCCTCTTTCTACATCTTGTTTAACTTAGACACGGCAGTGTAAAATTGCTTTGGCGACGAACGCGTACGTATGCCAAACCATTTCCTTTGCATTGTAACCCTTTGTTTCATCTCATCTTTAATTTTGGATTCAACAACACCTTTTTTTATCAACAAGATTATAACTTATAATTAAAATACATATCATTAATTTTCAAAACAACACTTTTTAAATAACTTCTAAGGAAATTATCGTGATATCGAACGTAATTACCTTTTCTACTCAGCTTTCTTCTCTTTGTTTTTTTAATGGTCATTCTAACTGTTTCATTGTTACCCATCGGATCTTCATTAGTTGATGCTCGTTTACCTGTCCCAGAAAAATACATAGATAATAAAAGATTATAATTACGAACACAACGTATCTGTATTATATAAATTTTACTTACGTATAACAATCTTCCTTTTACATACAGTTTTAATTCGTCCACCTTTAATCGATCACTCATCTTTCTTATTACCTGCACATTTCATTTTTTTATCAATAAAAATATATAACTTTTAGGTTGTATATGTACAGGAAATATGAATATATATTTAATTGCTTATCATCCGATGATGTTTTGCTTTTTTCCACGTCCATTCCTTCTTCAAAATTAATGACATTATGACCGACGTTTGTGGATGCCTCACCAGCTATTTTAGCTTGTTATATACAAAAATTACATGATTTAAATAAGTGTTTACTAATATAATTATATCATATTCACTAACATACATGTATACTTTCCGGAAACTTGCATCATGTAAAATAAAATGATTTACCTTTATCTTGCATCATCTTTTCATTTATTTTCTGGAAACTTTCCTTCACATCATTTATGATATTGATTTTCTCTTTTAAATTTTTTCTATGATTCGCCACTGTTATACAAACATAGACCAGTTTCTAGAAAATGATACAAAAGTAAAAGATATAAACATTGATTATTTAATTTTATTACTTACCATATTCGTCAACACCACCCTTCTTTACCTTGCTTTTTTCCATAGAATCTACTGAATTTGTATCTTTATCTGACCATGGTTAAATACAAAAATTAGTATCTTCACTATTAATATTACTTATTTTCAAAAATCAAAATAGAAACTACCTTTTATATCCGAGGTTTGTTCTAGTGAGTCATCCAATTCAATTGGATCGTCCGCCGTGTTGTTGAATTTGTTAAAAGTGTAGAGTTTTGCAATCCTTTCACTTTTTTTCCTACCTGGATAACAAATATTTTATAATAATGTTAAATTTTACATATGATGCAAACGTATTAAAGTATCATGTCCACACTTACTTGATGACATCTTCACCGATTCAACAGTATCCTGCTCAAAACACTTACATACTGTGACATCCGGTGATTTTCCGTTACCAAACTCCGTTAGTTCCGTTAAGTTTTACATACATGCGTCGTAAGCACACACTAGTTGTCGTTTAACGTTGGTGACCTAAAAATAATTAATAATGTTAAATCAATAATAATCTAGTGGATTAAATGATTATTGTGTTATGCTTATGTTTTACGCGATTTAAAGACTATTCGGGAATTTTATCGCGTAACGCGGAAACGCGTGTGTTAATTCGTATGTCTTGTGTTTTTACAAAATAAAATATCTAAGGGTTACCATTAGTTTATATGTTTATATTGTTAAGTTAAAAACACATTACAAAGAGTTAAAAACTTAATTTCTATAAAAATACAAAATGCAAGTTTTAGAGGGGGTATTCTTGTAAATTAGTTAAAACAAAACACCCCAAACCCCCACCCAAACACCCATCAACCGCGACCTGCAGTCCCCATCCCTCTCCCTGCGAATTTCGGCCTAGAACCATCAATTAGTCATGGTTTTGATCGATTTCAAGCACTAGAACGCGATTTGGACCTTCCTTAACAAGTATACACGTGAATTGAAGGTTAGTTTTGTTGTTTTTTGTGGATTTTTCATTAGGGCCAAAACCCTGCTGCGAAATTAGTATTCATAGGGCTGAAATCTTGATGTTTTGATGTTGTTAACATGTTAGTTAGGTTGTATGTATGTTTTTTAAAGTTGATTATGCAAGAAACCTACACTTTTGATTAATTGATTATGAACCTTGAGGAATAGGAACCCTAATGCGAAAATTTTGGGTCTTTTGTGGAATTGATTGTTGTTTGATGTTGTTGGGATGTTAATTAGTTAGTATGAACGTTAGAAAACATGAATTATGCAAGAAATTGGTGAATTGAGAACCTTGTTCATACCTTACTATTAATAGTAACTTTTGTGCATGAACTTGATAATTCAAGGATGAATTGGTGTTATTAGGGTGTTAATGATGTTGTATGAACATTGGATTATGATATGAATGCTAGATTATTGCTATGAAAGCTAGAAATCTTAGGTTGGATGTTGTTGTTCATGTCTTGCCAAAAGTAGAAACTTTTTAGATATGGATGAATGAATCATGCTAGTTTGATGTTGTTGATCATAGTTAGATGTTGTTATGAGTTTGAAATAGTATATTGTTGATGAATTAGGTGTACGTTGGGTGTTTATTAGATTTTGGGATGAACTTTCCCAAAAGGGAAACTTTATTGTGCATGAACATTGGATATTGGGAATTGGACTTATTCATGGCTTTAGGATCATATTAGAATGCTTGTTGTGGATGTTTAATGTGGTAAAACCTATTAATTTGGTGGTATGGAATGTTTACTTGGTTATTGGGTGATTTATGCACTTTGATGATCATGTATGGTTTGGTATGTTGATTAGTAACTAGGACATCATGTTTGGAAATGGAAATGGATCATATTGATGTATGTTGTATGTATTGGACATATTGGATGTGTTGTGTTTAGTATGGACGGTTATTTGGTAGATTATCTGTTTTGACCCGTATATGCTAATTCGTGGTTATAGGTCATATAAGTAGGTTATGCATGATCTGACCTTTTATATGATACACCAGTTGTATTATGAACACACTGAGTATGCTAGATGCTAAGAACTTACATGACTTGTATGACATATGCTCATGTCTGTTTAAATGGTTTACAACACATAATGTCACCAACAGGTCAAACGGGTCAACTGGGTCAAACATATCTATTCTTCTAAAACCTTGAGTCCTTGGTTATGGTGCACTTAGGGTTTCTCATATTCACTGTTTACACAAACTCATATACTTACGTGATCTAGGTAACCTCTGAGGGTTGACTGTTCACTTTGTCTTTCAAGTAAACTCTAGTACACAATACGCATATCAGGTGAGTTCATGCCCCACTGTTTTACTTAATCTCTTTTGGGGGAGATAGCATACTGGAAATTTTACAAACGCTTTTTATATTTAAGATGTGTATGATATTAATATAGTGTTGTTACCATGATAAAGTCCTCACACTTTCGAATTATTAATATTGAATAGCGGGGAAACTTGGGTAGTACTACTGGGTCCGACGAGCCCCACCTATGTGACTCGAGGTCAACCGGGTGCAATTTGTCCTATGTACATTTGTCACGACATGGTAAGTCGTGACAGGAGGCAAACATATCACAGTCAGCTTCAATTGCGAAATCACCATGTATTAATATCTATTTGTTAATGGACTAGCTATCTATTACAATACACATGCTTATATATATCACTATTGTTAAACTGTTATGTTTATACGCAAACTCTTGAACTCACTAACCAATGTGTTGACTTTTAGTATGCTATTCTCAGGTCGTTAATCCGGATTTCCAGTAGGAGCACTGCACGAGTCAAGCATGCATCCTAACACTTAAACAATGATACATTTGTTTATCTTTACATTTTGGGTTTTAAACAGTTGGTTGGCGCATGTTTTGCCATTTTATACATTTTTATATTTTGGGTTTGTTTTATTACAATACGCTTCCGCACGATTTTTAAAGTTTGAACTCTGGTTTGATTTATGTTAAACGTAGGCATATAGAGTCGTTCCGAGTAACTATTGACTGTGATGCTGGTTTGTTCACACGCCTCGCGGTAAAACTCCGCACGTGGATTTTGAGGGTGTGACACCTACATATGAAACCGTGAAACAATTTACACTCTGCAGATTTCATTTTTCTATAAAACATACGTATCAGTCTTTATTTTAATATTATATGCTATTACAAAGTGGCATAATGTGGGATTTTAACAATATACCATAAATGCATACATCTATGTATGATTTATTTATAAATAATATTTTAACTGCACAAAGTCTAACATACTCATCTCTTACACACATATTTCTTATCCTCAGTACACTTTTGGTACATATATGTAACACAGAATTCAACATATTATTTTTAACACAATTACTCATTGATGATAAAAGATGCAAAGGCAAAATTTACTGCATGTTTTTAGATCTGCATTTGTGCATTATGCAACAAGGTAAATTTACTACATGTTTTTGTATCTTGTCGAAGGCTGTTTCACACGTTTCCCTTTTCCCGCATCACTTTTATATAATTTCTTGTTAATATCAACATCGTTGTAGGCCTCTTTTCCAATGTTAGATGTTTTAAACCTTTCATCTATATACATGAACTCTTGTGTTAGACCTAAACTGTAACTTGGACACCCAGAAGTGACATGTTCCAACGCCTTATCATCGTCCTTTTAAGCTGATTCGAATTCAACGATTTCTGATACATCCATAGCAAGCTGTGTCCATACTTGAGGGTCATGGATTGGTATTTTCAGATTCTTTGGTGTATGTATACCAACATTTTGGGACCCAACATCTTCAATATCTTCTGGATATCTATATAGCTCCTTATATATCTTTTGGAAGGTCTTCACCTCTTCACTTTTCGGGAATAGTTTTTTGGCTGCCCGTAAAGCATTCTCAAATTTCAATTTACCTTCCACATTAATCCTCTTAATCGATTCAAGCAGTCCTAGATTCCCCTGCGGATGTGAAAAGTTTTTTTTTAGATTTATGCATAACATTTGATATTATTCTTTAAGATTTATAAAGGTACTTACCTCTAGCGTTTTGGTATCAAAACCTAACGAATCATCATCGTCATTTTCATCTTTCCCCATACGCTGCGTATCGTCATCTGATTCAACTTCATATTCTTCATCGTCAACATATTGCTCCGTTAACTCTCCCATACCGAACCCACCAACCCTCAAAATCTCTTGTTCCTCCCTTTTCTTTAGTTTTTTCATATTCCAAAACGCAAGTGGTGACATAGTCTTAACACAATTAAAACCCGGGCACATAACACAATCCACATACAAAAGCTGCATTTAAGTATGACAATATCATTTTAAAGTTAAAACAATTCAGTTATAATACTTTTGATATCATATACATATATGTACCATTATTGTAATAAAATTACAGACAATAATCATGAGTGTTTAAAACGTATATGTAAGCCTAAATTTAATTAACTTAGCACAAACAAGTACTTCATAAATAAGTTTTGATGATTTTTTACGTACCGTCAAAATAGTCAATGGTCCAACAAAATCACATGATAGGTTGCACCTCGTCCAGTTTTCTTTACACTTTTGATGACTTTTTCAATGCATCCACACCAATCAAAATCTTTAAAATTTGTCTCCATAGTCATGTGCTTTACCACTTCACATATGCACCTCCCATTCTTACGACTAACAACCATTGTGTTGTAGAAAAGCACCAAAAAATCCAGCTTGAAATGAAAAGAGTCATCATAATCCCCTTCCAATATCTTATCCACAATTTCGGATGGGCTTACATTAACGCCACCATAACGGTCCCTCCATTTTGAGTAATCCTAAGTCTTCCCCTTATTATCTTTGCTCATTAGGCCTATATCCCCTTTCGGAATCCCCATTAATCTGTAGGGGGCTTCTTTGTCAACATTAACGTCTCCTTTAGTGGTTCTAATCGTTAACTTTACAGGGTCCAGCATGTCAATAACATAATGTCCAAGTTTAGATGGGATACCATCCACCTTGAACCTTAATAACCTTCCAAATCCCATGCTAATCACAGCCTCTTTCTGCATCTTGTTTAACTGAGACACGGCAGTGTAAAATTGCTTTGGCGACGAACGCGTACGTATGCCAAACCATTTCCTTTGCATTGTAACCCTTTGTTTTATCTCATCTTTAATTTTGGATTCAACAACACCTTTTTTTATCAACAAGATTATAACTTATAATTAAAATACATATCATTAATTTCAAAACAACACTTTTTAAATAACTTCTAAGGAAATTATCGTGATATCGAATGTAATTACCTTTTTCTACTCAGCTTTCTTCTCTTTGTTTTTTAATGGTCATTCTAACTGTTTCATTGTTACCCATCGGATCTTCATTAGTTGATGCTCGTTTACCTGTCCTAGAAAAATACTTAGGTAATAAAAGATTAGAATTACGAACACAACGTATCTGTATTATATAAATTTTACTTACGTATAACAATCTTCCTTTTACATACAGTTTTAATTCGTCCACCTTTAATCGATCCCTCATCTTTCTTATTACCTGCACATTTCATTTTTTAATCAATAAAATATATAACTTTTAGGTTGTATATGTACAGGAAATATAAATATCTATTTAATTGCTTACCATCCGATGATGTTTTGCTTTTTTCCACGTCCATTCCTTCTTCAAAATTAATGACATTATGAGCGACGTTTGTGGATGCCTCACCAGCCATTTTAGCTTGTTATATACAAAAATTATATGATTTAAATAAGTGTTTACTAATATAATTATATCATATTCACTAACATACATGTATACTTTCCGGAAACTTGCATCATGTAAAATAAAATGATTTACCTTTATCTTGCATCATCTTTTCATTTATTTTCTGGAAACTTTCCTTCACATCTTTTATGATATTGATTTTCTCTTTTAAATTTTTTCTACAATTCGCCACTGTTATACAAACATAGATCATTTTCTAGAAAATGATACAAAAGTAAAGGATATAAACATTGATTATTTAATTTTATTACTTACCATATTCGTCAACACCACCCTTCTTTACCTTGCTTTTTTCCATAGAATCTACTGAATTTGTATCTTTATCTGACCATGGTTAAATACAAAAATTAGTATCTTCACTATTAATATTACTTATTTTCAAAATCAAAATAGAAACTACCTTTTATATCCGAGGTTTGTTCTAGTGAGTCATCCAATTCAATTGGATCGTCCGCCGTGTTGTTGAATTTGTTAAAAGTGTAGAGTTTTGCAATCCTTTCACTTTTTTTCCTACCTGGATAACAAATATTTTTATAATAATGTTAAATTTTACATATGATGCAAATGTATTAAAGTATCATGTCCACACTTACTTGATGACATCTTCACCGATTCAACAGTATCCTGCTCAAAACACTTACCTACATATGAAACCGTGAAACAATTTACACTCTGCAGATTTCATTTTTCTATAAAACATACGTATCAGTCATTATTTTAATATTATATGCTATTACAAAGTGGCATAATGTGGGATTTTAACAATATACCACAATGCATACAACTATGTATGATTTATTTACAAATAATATTTTAACTGCACAAAGTCTAACATACTCATCTCTTACACACATATTTCTTATCCTCATTACACTTTTGGTACATATATGTAACACAGAAATCAACATATTATTTTTAACACAATTACTCATTGATGATAAAAGATGCAAAGGCAAAATTTACTGCATGTTTATAGATCTGCATTTGTGCATTATGCAACAAAGTAAATACATACATGAAAACCTTAAAAACCATAAAAGCATGGTAAATACATATATGCATTATGTATTTATATTATAAACTTACATGACCTTGGAGAGGCCATGTTATTAACATACTCATTTGCTAATAAACATATATCCCAACCTCAATCATTTTTGGTACATATATGTAATAAAATTTTATAGACAAGATTAAAACAACTAATCATGAAGATAAAATTGCCACATTCAATATCTACAGCTTGTTTTGGGGCTGCATTTTATAATGCTCCATCCTACCAGGTATCTGGGCCATTTTACTGACATACACATTGATTCTATACATATATCATAACCTCATTAATCGTTTTGGTACATATATGTAACACCAATACTTAGATTCGATTAAATCAACTAATCACAGAGATAAAATATCAACAACCAATATTTTTATGCATGTTCTGGGGTCTGCATTTATAATGCTCCATCCAACTAGCTATTTGGTCCATGCTATTAACATTCTCATTACTTATATATACAATATTGTCTCAATACAAGTTTGGTACATATACGTAACACAATTCAGCATCATTGCTCACTGATTCTATACCAAGACACAATTTAATTACATTACAAAGTAAAATTGTATATACATTATCTACCATTGCTCATATAAATTTATCCCATTTTTCAGTGATTCTATACCCAAAAATAATTTCATTACTTTACAAATTAAAATTGTACCAAGAATTCCCAAAATTATTATTGACAATGTAAATTAACTGACTAACATCATACATATTGTACGTTTTCAAACTAAAATGACACATACATATATGTACATACAAGAATTTTAAACCAGGTCAACATTAACGATATCTGAAATCGCAGAAGACATGCGTTGTCACACCCCCGCTGATAGCGGAAACACGGGGAATGTGAACTAGACGGGATCGTCATAACACATGGTATATGATAGAGTAGCATAAAAAAATATGATGACAAGCGTGTCATGACGACCCCGAACACAAATGGAGACTTGTGTCGTGTATAATCAAGTTCACGACAGCATAGTCATAAGCACAACATAATGATCACATAAGCATTAAAGACAACCCGTATTGTAAATTCCCACAACTCGGGAACAAGTGTACAAAAGTCATGTTCAAGCTTTACAAGGGTAATAATCACAAAATGCATCCTAGGGTCTCCTCTAAAAGGCAGCACTCCTAGATTCTTCAATTACCTTGTTCACCTGAAAAGAAATGCTCAAAACGGTCAACATAATTGTTGGTGAGCTTCGCAGGTTTTAAGTAATAAAAGTTGTTAAGATGAACCAGTAGTTTAATAAGGGCCACCGCAACTATACTTATGTATAGGCGGTTGTACCAGTTATAAATAGCTACAGCCAAACCTAATGTTCGGTTCCTCACGGGAATTGATGGCTGTAAAGAAAGATTCCCAAAGTTTAAATAGTTTATTAAGACGTAGCAAGATCCACACAGCGCGTACGTATAGTTTATAACCAAACCAATCCTTAGGTCCCATTACCGGGATTAATGGTTATATAAAAAGGGTTTTACATAGCATAATAAGTTTAACTTGACGTAGCAAGATCCACACAGCGCATACGTGTCAAGTTAAACATGACGTAGCAAGATCCACACAGCGCATACATATAGGTTACAACCAAACCAATCTTTAGGTTCCAATTCGGGATTAATGGTTGTAATGGATGATCGGCTTAGAAGAACCACACAGCCGAGAACATCCAAGGTCAATGGCATCCACAAGTAGTATAAATCAACACGTAACATCAAATAATAGTGCAGGGTAGTGTAAAACCCCTAAGTAACTTACATAGGGTAACATAGCACATAGTTCAAGTTCATATAGCAGCAAACAGTCAGGATCATCATGTAACCCGGTTTGAGCACATTCTTAGTATACCGGGGATGCTTATGTATAGGGTCCTCCGCAGCATTCCCACTACATCCACGATATACATAGAATGATACCTAAACCAGTTACATGACATCCATTTAACCTTAGTATCAATCAACAAGTTTAGCAAGGTAAGTTACTCATATAAGTAGCAGCCAACTTCCACTAAGGAAGGTGCCTGAAATTAAGTAATAAGTGAGCATTCTTTTCCCCCAAGTAGAAAATGTTTAAAAAGGTTTTATAAGCGTAAAAAGGGGCCACGAAACTCACAGAACGGATGATAGGCACGTATGATGAAAGATTCCAACGGTAGGATGCTATGAACAGTCAAACACCTATTGACAGTTACTGACAAGCATTAATAATGATCATAAGGCATAAGATGGTTTCAATAGGCTCGGGCAGTTTCGGTTCGGTCATGGGTAGTACACACACAAGCAGTCACACACATCTCAGACTAGGTTATTTTAAATAGTATGTGCCTGTTAATAGCGTTGACTTTAATCTTTGTGGTCAAGCTATGACACTTTATTAGTATTACATTATCGTCGTGAGATCTCCGAAGAGGGGATCCATACGCACACACACATCATTAGTCATACAACAGGACCGGACGCTCGACTGACTCTCCATTCGCACGAGTGGACTTTCAGTCGTACGAATTAGCTACTTTCGTACGATTGAACCTTCATTCGTGCGACTAAGCACTCAGTCGTACCATGCAAGACTCAGTCATACGACTCAACCTCCATACGCCTGATTGGACCTTCAGTCGTACGAATCAGCTTCATTCGTACGATTGAACATTCATTCGTGCGATTGGATTTTCAGTCGTACGACTCACACACAATTGCACTCCATTTCATTCGCATTGACTCAATCGCACGCACACTCACTCGCATAGACTTAATCGCATAGACTCAATCGCATACAACACTCAGTCGCATGACTCAGTCGTATGACTCATCCAGTCGTACATCTTAGTCGTACGATAGACTCAGACGCATGGACTCAGTCGTACGACTCACCCAGTCGCACGGCTCAGTCGCATGACAGACCAGTCGCCCTGTACAGCAGGTCGCGACTGCTTAAGTGCAGAGCAGCGTCCAGCTACTCCGAGCACGAGTTTTATGTACCAAGAACCTCCAGAAATGTTTGTCTAACATGTCTAAGCAAGAAAACACACTCGGAAACGCAACACACAAGCCTACACGACCTCATGTGCTCGGATGAACCCGAGCACCCGAAACCCTAGAAAACGCAGCAGCTAAATCGAGCTAAATACGGGTCAAACGAGGTTATATACCTGCTAGAAACGAGTATATACGATGATACTCAAGATTTGACGGTGAAAACGCAACAAACGGGTTGATTTTTGGTGCTAGATTGGTGTAGAAATGAAGAAGAAGAAGAAGATCGATGAAGATGAAGATGAAGTGAAGAAAAGGGCTGGGAAATGGGTATTTATACCCAGTCTAGTTTCTCAAAATGTCAAGTTTAGTCCCCGCACTTTGCCCCCGGGTTCCCAACTTTTGTTTCGGTTTAAAAACGTTATTTTATTAGTCTTGTTTCATTAATGGTAAGACGTCGTTAATGTTATTTACAAGTTAAAAAATAATTTTGTTCTTGACAATTATTTTAATATAAAATGACGCGTTTAGTGTTAACGGGGCAAATCTCAGAAAAACGTCTTAAGGTAACGACAAGGCAAGCAAAGATAGCACGCATAGAAAGATAACTAAGCAAGCAAATATGGTATCCACATAGTTGGTTTATAAAAATGAGGAATGACTGATAACAAAGGGTAAATCAAACACGTTAAGTGACGGACCTTCGGTGACGGATGTCACAGTATCCCCCAGTTGAGGGAATTTCGTCCCGAAATTCAACTGGTGCTAGGTCTAAGGGTGTCATCCTCGAATAGATGTGGATACTTGAGTCT
Organism: Flaveria linearis; assembly: GCA_024085815.1. Lineage (NCBI taxonomy): Eukaryota > Viridiplantae > Streptophyta > Magnoliopsida > Asterales > Asteraceae > Flaveria > Flaveria linearis. The sequence continues at coordinate 15,152,382 of CM044010.1, forward strand.
CATCTGATCTTCACGTTCCCATGTAAACTCTGGCCCTCGTTTGGAATTCCATCTTATACGAACGATAGGTATCTTGCTGCGCCTCAACTTTTTGACCTTTCGGTCCATGACCTCAATAGGTTCCTCAATAAAACGAAGCTTTTCGTCGATCTTGATTTCCTCAATTGGTACGTGTAAGGACTCGTCTGCCAAACACTTTTTGAGGTTCGACACGTGAAAAGTATCATGCACACCGCTGAGTTATTGTGGCAACCTCAATCGGTAAGCCACCGGACCGATTCTTTCTGTAATCTCGAATGGTCCTACGTATCGAGGGGCTAACTTCCTTTCTTACCAAATCATACGATCCCTTTCCAGGGAGAGACCTTGAGTAAGACATGATCCCCGACATTGAATTCTAGAGGCTTCCGATGATTGTCGGCATAGCTCTTTTGGCGATCTTTAGCTGCTTTAAGTCTGTCTTTGATTTGGAAGATCTTATCGGTGGTTTCTTGAATGATTTCGGGACCTGTTAGCTGGCTTTCACCAACCTCGGCCCAACATACAGGCGATCTACATTTCCGTCCATACAATGCTTCAAATGGAGCGCATCCAATGCTCGTATGGTAGCTGTTGTTGTAAGAGAACTCAATCAACGGTAAATGAGTGTCCCAGCTACCACCAAAATCGATTACGCAAGCTCTAAGCATGTCTTCCAATGTTTGTATAGTTCGTTCACTTTGGCCATCTGTTTGTGGGTGATAGGCAGTACTCATGTCTAATCGAGTGCCTATCGCTTTCTGCAACGTCTGCCAAAATCGTGAAGTGAACCGACTGTCTCGGTCGGATATGATTGACACCGGCACCCCGTGCCGTGTCACGACCTCTTTGATGTACACCCTTGCCAGCTTATCCATCTTGTAGTCTTCTCGGATAGGCAAGAAGTGAGCGGATTTCGTCATTCGATCCACCACGACCCATATCGTGTCGTGTCCGCTTGGTGTTCTCGGGAGTTTGGTGATGAAATCCATAGTGATGTTCTCCCATTTCCACTCGGGAATTTCAGATTGTTGCAATAATCCCGATGGTTTCTGGTGTTCAGCCTTGACCTTTGAACAAGTCAAGCATTTGCTCACATATGTAGCAATATCTTTCTTCATGCCTGGCCACCAGTACAGCTCTTTCAGATCGTGGTACATCTTGTCTGCACCAGGGTGAATAGAATATCGAGTCTTGTGTGCTTCATCCAAGACTAGTGTATGTACATCTCCCCATCTGGGGACCCATATACGATCCACGAAGTAATGTACGCCATCATCCTTGCGAGTCATTTGTTTATCCAATCCTCGGAATTCTTCTCCCGCAAGGTTCTCTTCTTTCAAAGCCTCGTTTTGTGCAATTCGAATCTGAGCCTTTAGATTAGTTTGAATAGTCAAACCTAGCGCTCGAGCACGTAATGGTTTCACGCGTTCTTTGCGGCTTAAAGCATCAGCCACCACGTTAGCTTTCCCCGGATGATACCGGATTTCACAATCGTAGTCGCTAAGTAGCTCTACCCAGCGTCGCTGTCGCATGTTAAGTTCTTTCTGATTCATGATGTGTTGAAGGCTCTTATGGTCTGTGTAGATGATACATTTGGTTCCATAGAGATAATGCCTCCATATCTTGAGTGCAAATACTACAGCTCCCAACTCTAAATCATGAGTTGTGTAGTTCTTTTCATGCACCTTGAGTTGTCGCGAAGCGTAAGCAATTACCTTATCTTTCTGCATTAGCACACAGCCCAAACCTTGATGTGAAGCATCACAGTACACCACAAAATCATCAGTTCCGTCTGGGAGGGACAATATCGGTGCGTTGCACAACTTCTCCTTCAATGTTTGGAACGCCTGTTCTTGTGCTTTCCCCTAATCGAACTTCTTGTCTTTCTGAGTCAACAAAGTTAACGGTTGGGCAATCTTGGAGAAATTGGCAATGAAGCGATGATAGTATCCGGCCAATCCCAAGAATTGTCGTATTTCTGAGGGTGTCTGGGGGGTATCCCACTTCTTCACAGCTTCAATCTTACCGGGGTCCACATGAATTCCATTTCGTTAACTACATGACCCAAGAACTTCACTTCTCGAAGCCAGAATTCACACTTCGAGAACTTGGCGAAAAGTTTCTCTTCCTTCAACAGTTCTAGAATTGCTTGGAGGTGTTTTTCGTGATCCTCCTTCGAACGGGAGTAGATAAGTATATCATCTATGAACACGATCACGAACTTATCCAGATAAGGCTTGCACACCCAATTTATCAGATCCATAAAGACGGCTGGTGCATTGGTCGATCCGAATGGCATGACCAAGAACTCATAGTGCCCGTAACGAGTTCTAAATGCTGTTTTTGGAATATCATCCTCGAGTACTCTTAGTTGATGATAACCAGATCGAAGGTCGATCTTAGAGAAATACGAGGCTCCTTGCAACTGATCGAATAGGTCGTCGATTCTAGGAAGAGGATACCGATTTTTCACGGTCAATTTGTTCAATTCCCTGTAGTCGATACACATACGGAACGACCCATCCTTCTTCTTGACGAATAATACCGGTGCTCCCCACGGTGAATGACTCGGTCGAATGAAACCCTTCTCCAGTAGTTCCTGTAGTTGGCTGGACAACTCTTGCATCTCGGAGGGTGCTAACCGATACGGTGTCTTAGCTATCGGTGTAGCTCCAGGAACCAGCTCTATATGAAATTCCACCTGTCGTGGAGGAGGCAATCCAGACAAATCGTCAGGGGACTTCCGGGTAATCCCGTACAATCGAAATGTCTGCCAATTTTGTCTCCTCTTCCTTCTTTTCTACCACGTGAGCCAGAAAAGTGTAACATTGCTTTCGTAGACTTTGGCGTGCTTTCATGCAGGAGATAAGCTTCAAGTTCTTCCCGGTGCTCCCCTTGTATTCTGAGTACTTTCCTGTCTGACATGGGAGTCCGCACTACTTTATCTCGGCAGACAATCTCAGCTCCATGCTTAGACAACCAATCCATCCCCACTATTACGTCGAACTCCCCAACTCAAAAGGTATCAAATCTATGCTGAAGACCTGGCCTTCTAATATTAGGGTGCAGTCCTTAATAATTTCCTCTGCCTGTTCAACCCTACCATTTGCCATTTCTACGGAGTAACTAGTTTCTAGTCTACTGGCACTCAAATCAAGCATTTACACAAACTCAGATGATATAAAACTATTGTCTGCTCCAGTATCAAACAGTACAGATGCGAAGTGGTTATTGAGTAAGTGCGTACCCGTGACAACGTTCGGATCTTGACGGGCATCATTAGCTCCAATGACGAAGGCGCGTCCCCGTGCAGCACTACCTTGGTTTCCTTGGCCTTGCGCACCCGCTATGGCCAGTATCTACTGCTGGTTGTTTCCCTGCTGACCCGGTGCCCTGTTCAGTCGGGGGCACATATTCCTGAAATGATCAAGGGCTCCACACTCGTAACAAGCCCTGGCATTCCCAGCGGGGTTAACCGCGTTGATGGGTGCCACCAGGTTTGGTGTTACTCTACAGTCTCTTGCTTGATGCCCCGGGCGTCTGTAGTTTAAACACACCCGGCACGGCGTTGCTGGAGGATGATGAAGATTACACTTGTCATATTTCGGGTGCGGCCCAGCATATTCCCTCTTCCCTTGAGTCACGGCCGCAAAGTTTCTGGTCGTTTTGGCCCTCTTATCGAACTTTCCTGTACCGGACAAGCTCGATTCCCCAGCTTCCTTCCTTTTCTCTGCTCCCTTACCCAGTACCCCTGTTCTTATCATTTCATCAGTGAGAGCGCCAGCTTTCAGAATCGCGCTCTGAATTGTAGGAGGAGCTGCTGTAGTTACCATTGCTCGTATTTGAGGCGCGAGTCCCCAAATGTATTTCTATCCTCTTAGATTCCGGAGTGACTAAGTGTGGAACTAGTCTAGCCAACTCGTGGAATCGGTCAGTATAAGCTGCGTGCCCCGCCCCCACCATAGCATGATTCCAGAACTCATGCTCAAGCTTTTGCATCTCGTTGTGAGGGCAGTATTCCTCGGTAATCAAGGCTTTGAATTCATCCCAGGTCATCTGCATCGCAGATTCCCTTCCCCTAGCTTGAACCTGGGTGTTCCACCAGGTTAGTGCTCTGCGCTGCAGTGAGCATGTAACATACTTGATGCGCTGGCTGTCGAGGCAATCACTGATGTCGATCACAGCCTCCATTTCTCCAACCATCTAATCAGGGCTATCGCCCCACCCTTACCATCGAAATCCCGGGGCTTACAGGCCACAAACTCCTTGTAAGAACAGCCCCGTTTGGCGTTAGCAACCCCAGTTTCGTTACCGGCTGTACCAACATTTCCGGTCTCTTGGTTGCTTTCATTCCCAGTCGGGTTCCCATTATCCTCGTTCTCATTACCACCGTCCCCGTGGGGGTGGTTTTGCTGTTGCAGCGCGTCGCTCACCTGAGCTACGATAGTTGGAATCAGGGCAGTCAATTGTTGAGCAATTAAGGCTGCCATATTAGCATTTCCAGTCCCTTGGTTATTGCCAGAAGGGCCTTCATTTGCTATCGGAGGTCTACCCCTGCCTCTGCCTCTGCCCCTCGGGGCTTCACTTCCACTACCATTGCTGCGGGTAGATCTTCAAGGCGGCATGTTCTATTCATACAAGAGGCAACATATAAGCTTTAGTCACCTTAAGATACACAAGTACTTTGCTTATCAAATTCCAATGTTTCATGTTCCAGTCGGTCAAGATCACCATGCAGCCCATTTTAAGCATATTCTCGGTATACCAGTGGTGTTTATATATAGGGTTCCCCGTAGCGTTCCCACCACACCCACGATGTACCGAGAATGATGCCTAATCCGGTTACATGACATCCAACCTTCCTTCACATCATATCCATAATAATCCATCAAGTCAACTGAGAGCCAAACATGTAATCACGTATAGTCTAGCGGAGGTTGTATATCTCGCGTCCTTGGGAGGACTCAGACATGGCCTCCTCGGGTCGGTCTCTCAGAATATGAGGTCAAGCGCGATGTATGATCTATGAGGATCTCTTCGGGTCTCGATTCCCGAATTTGGTTATGATAACTCGGCGCACAGAGGGAACGGAAGATCCAATAGGAAGCATCCCATAGGGGTCGAGCACAAGGGCTCAAGCACAAGGTAAAAGATCACATAATAGAAGGATAACCAAACATGTAGGGAGGAACACATACACGAGATATATAAATGCACACAAGCTTAAGCATGCAAATCTACATGAAGGTTCCTAAGTTATAGTCTAGGTCAAGTGTAATTGCCTAATTCTCTATAACCAATGGCTCTGATACCAGTCTGTCACCCCCGCTGATAGCGGAAACACGGGGAATGTGAACTAGACGGGATCGTCATAACACATGGTATATGATAGAGTAGCATAAAAAATATGATGACAAGCGTGTCATGATGAAACCCGAACACAAATGGAGACTTGTGTCGTGTATAATCAAGTTCATGACAGCATAGTCATAAGCACAACATAATGATCACATAAGCATTAAAGACAACTCGTATTGTAATTCCCACAACTCGGGAACAAGTGTACAAAAGTCATGTTCAAGCTTTACAAGGGTAATAATCACAAAATGCATTCTAGGGTCTCCTCTAAAAGGCAGCACTCCTAGATTCTTCAATTACCTTGTTCACCTGAAAAGAAATGCTCAAAACGGTTAACATAATTGTTGGTGAGCTTCGCAGGTTTTAAGTAATAAAAGTTGTTAAGATGAACCAGTAGTTTAATAAGGGCCACCGCAACTATACTTATGTATAGGCGGTTGTACCAGTTATAAATAGCTACAGCCAAACCTAATGTTCGGTTCCTCACGGGAATTGATGGTTGTAAAGAAAGATTCCCAAAGTTTAAATAGTTTATTAAGACGTAGCAAGATCCACACAGCGCGTACGTATAGTTTATAACCAAACCAATCCTTAGGTCCCATTACCGGGATTAATGGTTATATAAAAAGGGTTTTACATAGCATAATAAGTTTAACTTGACGTAGCAAGATCCACACAGCGCATACGTGTCAAGTTAAACATGACGTAGCAAGATCCACACAGCGCATACGTATAGGTTACAACCAAACCAATCTTTAGGTTCCAATTCGGGATTAATGGTTGTAATGGATGATCGGCTTAGAAGAACCACACAGCCGAGAACATCCAAGGTCAATGGCATCCACAAGTAGTATAAATCAACACGTAACATCAATAATAGTGCAGGGTAGTGTAAAACCCCTAAGTAACTTACATAGGGTAACATAGCACATAGTTCAAGTTCATATAGCAGCAAACAGTCAGGATCATCATGTAACCCGGTTTGAGCACATTCTTAGTATACCGGGGATGCTTATGTATAGGGTCCTCCGCAGCATTCCCACTACATCCACGATATACATAGAATGATACCTAAACCAGTTACATGACATCCATTTAACCTTAGTATCAATCAACAAGTTTAGCAAGGTAAGTTACTCATATAAGTAGCAGCCAACTTCCACTAAGGAAGGTGCCTGAAATTAAGTAAATAAGTGAGCATTCTTTTCCCCCAAGTAGAAAATGTTTAAAAAGGTTTTATAAGCGTAAAAAGGGGCCACGAAACTCACAGAACGGATGATAGGCACGTATGATGAAAGATTCCAACGGTAGGATGCTATGAACAGTCAAACACCTATTGACAGTTACTGACAAGCATTAATAATGATCATAAGGCATAAGATGGTATCAATAGGCTCGGGCAGTTTCGGTTCGGTCATGGGTAGTACACACACAAGCAGTCACACACATCTCAGACTAGGTTATTTTAAATAGTATGTGCCTGTTAATAGCGTTGACTTTAATCTTTGTGGTCAAGCTATGACACTTTATTAGTATTACATTATCGTCGTGAGATCTCCGAAGAGGGATCCATACGCACACACACATCATTAGTCATACAACAGGACCGGACGCTCGACTGACACTCCATTCGCACGAGTGGACTTTCAGTCGTACGAATTAGCTACTTTTCGTACGATTGAACCTTCATTCGTGCGACTAAGCACTCAGTCGTACCATGCAAGACTCAGTCATACGACTCAACCTCCATACGCCCGATTGGACCTTCAGTCGTACGAATCAGCTTCATTCGTACGATTGAACATTCATTCGTGCGATTGGAATTTTCATTCGTACGACTCACACACAATCGCACTCCATTTTATTCGCATTGACTCAATCGCACGCACACTCACTCGCATAGACTCAATCGCATAGACTCAATCGCATACAACACTCAGTCGCATGACTCAGTTGTACGACTCACCCAGTCGTACATCTTAGTCGTACGATAGACTCAGACGCATGGACTCAGTCGTACGACTCACCCAGTCGCACGGCTCAGTCGCATGACAGACCCAGTCGCCCTGTACAGCAGGTCGCGACTGCTGAAGTGCAGAGCAGCGTCCAGCTACTCTGAGCACGAGTTTTATGTACCAAGAACCTCCAGAAATGTTTGTCTAACATGTCTAAGCAAGAAACACACTCGGAAACGCAACACACAAGCCTACACGACCTCATGTGCTCGGATGAACCCGAGCACCTGAAACCCTAGAAAACGCAGCAGCTAAATCGAGCTAAATACGGTCAAACGAGGTTATCTACCTGCTAGAAACGAGTATATACGATGATACTCAAGATTTGACGGTGAAAACGCAAAAAACGGGTTGATTTTTGGTGCTAG
>CM044010.1:15165143-15297643 GCA_024085815.1 Flaveria linearis
ACTTTTTATATTGTATATTCTTTTTTAATGTTTGTTTATTAATAAAAAACTATGATTTGTAATTTTTAAAATATCTATTTTTTAATATGAAAAAGTTTTAAATAATATAATAAATATGTACTATTATCATTTATTATACGTAAGAGGTGGGTGAGTGGAGGTATTGAAGGGAGAGGACAGCCCTTACCCTCTCCTCACACTTGAAACATCAGCCATAGAGAAAAGAAGAGAGAAAGGGAGAAAAGAAGAGAAAGGCTTGGTTCGGGTGGATTCAAGTGTGCAAAATCATCGTGTAGTAGGTCTAATCGAAGCTCTACTTCTCGGTGTTGTTTATGTGAGTTCTAGGACCCCTCTTTGACAAGTTTTCGACTGATTTGGGGTTGGAACACATCTAAAAACCCGTTTTATGTGTGTGTGTTTGACACATTTGTATGTGTTTACGTGTGATGCATTTGGAGTTTGTTTCCGGGCTTGTGTGTGCTTGAATGATGTTATGGTATGCATTCCTAAGGTTTAGGATGGTTGATTTAGGCTTAGAATGGGTTTGGATGAGCTTGGAGGTCGAAAATGGCAGATTAGGTTCGGGATGAACTGCATTCTGCATCAGCTAGGGCTACGCGACCAAATGGAGGCCATACGACCGAATGGGGTGCGATTGAGGTTCATTCGCACGATTGAGGTCCATTCGCACGATTGAGGTTCATTCGCATGATTGAGGTTCATTCGCACGATTGGGGGCCCAGTCGCATGGGGAGCCATGTGTAAGGCCCGATCCCGGAGACCTCACAGTTGGTCATTCACAGCAGTATTTACATAAAACATTACACATTATAGATTTAAGCAGCGGAATTTATTTAGCAAAACCATTCATTTCATTATAAACACCATTGTTAAGCAATACATTGTAGTTCATGAGTCACCAAAGTGATTAGTTAAATGAATTACAAAACAACAGTATTGTCAAAACATGAATGGATGTCAGTCTTGCCCCTCGAGTAGCCATCCCAGTGTGCCATCCTCAGCATTGCTTACCTGCCAACTGGAAAATACATAAAATTCAGCGTTACTGAGTGAGTTCTAGTTTTATAATTAGAATACTTTACCTTTTCAAATCATACTATACTTTCATACATGCCCACACATTTACGTATATGTAGATAATATCATTATTATCTTTCATTGCGTTCGTTAGCTTTCGTTCATTCATCATATCTCATTATCATTCATTTATCATCTAGATCCCGTCAGGCTTTACCCTCTTCGTGGCACACAGCCATGATTACGGAGGTCGAATGACGAGGATCCTATTCTGTAATTTATTATGACATTTCGTTCGTGAGCATACATCATACATACATACAGATAATAATTATTATTATTATCCTCATCATTCGTTCAATTCATACACTTTCCATTACTCTTTCATTCTTTACATTCATTCTTACGAGTCTGTTACGACAACAAGGCCGCTCACCTCCATATCGATCTCTCACGATCGTATGTTAGCCAAGTCTGTTGCAGTACATGACTGCTCACCTCAGTGGCAATCTCATGATTGCCTGCTAACCGAGTCTGTTGCAACACACAGTTGCTCACCTCATTGTCAATCTCAAAGATTGACCCTGTGTGCATCCTTCGCGGCAGCTAACCCGCATCACAGTTGAGCTAACACCTGCCAGAGGTGTGCACCTCCATACATATGCTTGCAAGCCATCCGTTCATTCGTTCCGTTCCACTTTTCTTTATCATTAATCTTTTATTTTATTAATGATAATAAATTTCTATATTGATCATGATCATACACGTAAAGTCACACAGTATTAATATTAATAATATTAATGATAATAACTCCAATCATAACATTATCAATAATAAGGGTCATAATGTCAATCATACATAATCATATGCATTTAATGACCCGTAGTCAATATTAGTCCAAAACCCTAGCTGCACAAACTTCCACGAAAATTCTGCATTAAATTCTAAGTTTTGGGCGCATGAGGACTATTTGGGCGCATGAGCCCTGTCTGGGCGTATTACCACTGTTCAGGCGTTCCACCCCAACACTTAGCACTTTACTACTTAGACATATGAGCACTGTTTAGACTCATCATCTTGTACTTAGTTTTTCTAAGTCAGAATTCAGGCGTATGAGTACTATTCAGGCATATTACCCTATACTTAGTTTCTAAATCATAATTTTGGGCGTAAGAGCACTATTTAGGCATATTACCTTGTAATTTTTCTAAGGCATAAAACTTAGGCGTATTAGTATTGTTCAGACTCATTACCCTGTACTTAGTTTTCTAAGTTTTAAATTTCAGGCATATGAGCACTGTTGGGGAGGATAAGCCCAACACTTAAGTTTCTAGTTAAGGTCCTGGGAGCATAAGGACTGTTCAGGCTTATGAGCCTTGTATAGGCGTATTAGTAGCCTGTTCACATATTTTTGAGCTGTTAACAGTCCTAAACATTTCATCACTTAGTTCTAGCATTCACATACCATTCTAAGCATGAACTTAACATAAACATAACAATACATTTGCCTAAAACATACCCTACCAGTATACACATGCACATAATCATACGGGTAACATACCCAATCTCATAAAAACATACATACATGTATTTTCCAGCCGCAAAATCATATAAAATAAGTAAAAAGGGGATCTAGAAACTCCTCAGCTGCTTTTAAGCTTTATACTCTAAATCTTGGACTTGTCAAAGAATTCGAACACCTATATGTGTCTAAACACACAATCCGAACACTTATATAGGTTTCGTCCCCAAAACTGTTATTCCTCAAACAGATGAGGATAATGCTGCCTCATCTCTTCCTCAGTCTCCCATGTGGATTCGGATCCCTTCCTGTGCTTTCACTGTACACGCACAAGAGGAACCACTTTATTCCTTAACTTCTTTTCTTTACGATCAATGATTGCCACTGGTTGCTCCACGTAATTGAGCCGTTCGTCTACTTCTATATCCTCCAGTGGAACAATCATATCTTCATCAGCTAAGCACTTTCTCAGATGGGATACATGTAACGTGGGATGAATTTCACTTAACTCATCTGGAAGTTCAAGTCGATAGGCTACCTCTCCTACTCGTGCGATGATTCGGAAAGGTCCTATATATCTCGGGCTTAGCTTACCTCGTTTTCTGAATCGAATAATTCCTTTCCAAGGTGAGACCTTCAACATGACTCGGTCTCCGACCTTGAATTCTATCGGTCTCCGTCTCTTGTCAGCATACGACTTTTGTCTATCTTTCGCCGCCTTCATGAAGGCTTTGATCTTTTCCAACTTCTCAGTCGTAGCTTCGATCACCTCAACACCTCCTAACTCTTTCTGCCCAATGTCTCCCAACACACGGGCGTCCTACATCTCCTACCGTATAGCATCTCGTATGGTGGCATACCAATGCTGGCATGATAGCTATTGTTGTACGAGAATTCTGCTAACGGCAAGTGGTCGTCCCAATTTCCTCCAAAATCGATCACGCATGCTCGAAGCATATCCTCGAGCGTCTGTATCGTCCTCTCAGACTGACCGTCCGTCTGAGGGTGATAGGCTGTACTAATGTGTAGTTTCGTTCCCATTGTATCATGGAATCTTCTCCAAAACTTCGATGTAAACCGGGTGTCACGATCCGACACAATAGACACCGGCACACCATGACGAGCTACGATTTCCTTGATGAACAGATCCGCCAATCTTTCGGATGAATACGTCTCGCGGATCGGTAGGAAGTGGGCACTCTTCGTTAGTCGATCAACAATCACCCAAATCGTATCGCATCCCCTCGTTGTGCGAGGTAGCTTAGTAATGAAGTCCATGGTGATATGCTCCCACTTCCATTCGGGTATGTCCAACGGTTGGATCTTCCCGTATGGTTTCTGGTGTTCTGCCTTCACTTGCAAACAAGTCAGGCACTTACTCACGTACTCCGCCACGTCGCGTTTCATGCCCGGCCACCAGTAATCTTTCTTCATATCGTGATACATCTTGGTAGCACCGGGATGAATGGAGTATCGAGTCTTATGGGCCTCGTCCATAATCTTTCCACGTAGATCCCCGTATCGAGGAATCCACATTCGCCCGAATCGGGTCTTAACACCAAGAGTGTTCTCACCTAATTCCGTAACTAGACCTCTCATCCTTTCGGAGTTAAGATGATCTTCTTTCAAAGCCTCGTCTTGAAACTCCTTGACCTGTGTCATCACATCGGAGGTCATGATTAACTGATAAGCCTTCACCCGAATCGGCCCGGGTCTCTCCTTCCGGCTAAGGGCATCTGCCACCACGTTAGCCTTGCCCGGATGGTAATGGATTTCGCAATCGTAATCCTTGATGAGTTCCAACCATCGTCTCTGCCTCATGTTCAGATCCTTCTGCTCGAAAAAGTACTTCAAGCTTTTGTGGTCCGTGAAGATGGTGCACTTAGTCCCGTATAGATAGTGCCGCCAAATCTTCAACGCAAAAACAACCGCGGCTAGTTCTAGATCGTGCGTGGGATAGTTGACTTCGTGGGTTTCAGTTGTCGGGATGCGTAGGCTATTACCCTTCCACGCTGCATCAATACACAACCTAGCCCAGAATAGGATGCATCCGAATAGACCACTAAGTCGTCATTTCCCTCGGGCAATGTCAAGACAGGAGCTTGTGTTAATCTTGTCTTCAACTCTTCAAAGGCATTCTCCTGCTCTCGACCCCACACGAACTTCACGTCTTTGCGAGTCAACTTGGTCAAGGGTGAGGCTATCTTGGAGAAGTCTTGAATAAATCTCCTGTAGTAGCCCGCCAATCCCAAGAAGCTACGAATTTCAGATGGCGTCTTTGGTGATTTCCATTGCATCACAGCCTCAACCTTTGCTGGGTCCATCATGATTCCCTCAGCATTTACCACGTGACCCAGAAATTGCACCTCGCGTAGCCAGAAAGCACACTTGGAGAACTTAGCATACAGTTTCTCCCTTCTCAAAGTTTCCAACACCTCCCAAATGTGTCCGGCATGCTCTTCGTCACTCCTTGAATAAATCAGGATATCATCAATGAACACAATCACTGATTTATCTAACATTGGCCGACACACTCGGTTCATCAAATCCATAAAAGCAGCTGGCGCGTTGGTTAATCCAAAGGACATAACGAGAAACTCATAATGTCCATAACGCGTACGAAAAGTTGTTTTAGGAATGTCATGCTCCTTTACTTTCAATTGATGGTAGCCAGATCGAAGATCTATCCTTGAGAACCAACTGGCACCCTGGAGCTGATCGAACAAGTGTGTCAATCCTCGGTAACGGACACCGATTTTTTACCGTCAACTTGTTCAACTCACGGTAGTCAAGGCACATTCTCATGCTACCGTCCTTCTTCTTTACAAATAAGACCGGAGCACCCCAAGGAGAGATACTCGGTCTGATGAAACCCTTATCAAGCAATTCTTGTAGTTGCTCCATTAACTCCTTCATCTCACTCGGAGCTAATTGGTATGGTGCCTTGGCGATAGGTTGGGCACCGGGTATCAAGTCAATTTGGAATTCGATTTCGCGATCCGGTGGCACACCTGATAGGTCATCTGGACACACATCGGGAAAGTCACACGCGACCGGCACATCGGACAGTTGTGGTGTTGACGTGTCCACATTCTTCACGTAGGCTAGATAAGCGCTACATCCACGTCTCACGCATTTTCCCGCCACCGCCATCGAAATTACTTTTGGAATCGTCATAATCCGATCGCCACATATTGTCACCGGACTTCCGTCAGACGCCGTCAGTCTAATCATCTTCTTATGGCACACGATATTTGCTTCATAGGTTGCTAACCAATCCATCCCTAGTACTACATCAAATCCACCTAGGGGCATCACATGTAACTTGACAGTAAACCTATGACTTTCTAACTCTATAGCACAGTCGTCTATCACGTTCGTAACCCTAGTGGACTTACCAATAGCAGTCTCTACGTCAAAGGGCTCATCAATGCATCTACTACTAAGAGGCAGTTTAGCACAGAAATTGGCAGAAATAAAACTCCTACTAGCACCAGAATCAAATAACACAGAAGCAAGAGTTTGGTCTACTAGAAACGTACCTGACACCACATCGGGGTCCGTCCTAGCCTCCTCTCTGGTCATGGTGAACGCTCTGGCACTTACCTTCTGCCCTTCAGTCCCGGCCGTCTTCTTTGCCCCGGAACTCTCCGCCCTCTGCTTCTTGCAATACTTAATCATATGGCCCTCTCCGTCGCAGTTGTAACACCTCAACAGTCTACAGTCCCTGGAGATGTGGCCCGGCTTTCCACATTTGAAGCACACGTTGAGCCCTATCCTACACTCTCCCGTATGCTACTTCCCGCACTTACCACATCTCTTGGGTCCCGAGCTTGATGACCCCACCCTACGGTCATCCATTCTCATCTTCTTGTTGTTCGGGGTAAAACCACCACGCCCGAACCGTTTTCCGTTCCAGTTCCGGTCACCACCACCAGCCTTCTTCACCTCCACAACTGTCACCTCCCTCTCATCATAGAGCCTTCTGGCCAAATCCACTGCCGACCTAAAAGTGCTCGGTCGCGCAGCAATCAAGTGCCTACGAATGTCGGTTGGCAATCCCTGGATGTACCGATTGATCTTTCGGGACACCGGCGTCACTTGTTCCGGCACCAGTCTTGCCATCTCATTGAATTTAGTGGTGTATTGCTGGTGGGTCATGGTTCCCGCCTCGAGTTGTAGGAACTCCCTTTTGACCTTATCAAGTTCCCTGTGAGGACAAAATTCCTCAATCATCAGCTTCTTCAACTCGTTCCATCGTATTTTCCCGATGGCCCTAGAACCCTCAGCTTGGACAATATTGTCCCACCAACACAAGGCCGAGTCGACAAAAGAGTGAGTCGCGAACTTCACCTTTTGATCTTCGCGACACTCACTGATCTCCAACACTGCCTCCATCTCCCTCACCTAACGGTGAGCAGCAGCAGCATTGCCATTGCCATCAAAAGTCAGGGCTTGCACCTCTGGAATGCCCCATAGCTGCATCCTTTGGTCGTTACCCCTACTGCTTCCTCCTCTTCCTCATCAAAAACTACTATCTCAGGCTCCGGCCGCTCCTCCTCTCCCTTGCTTTCCTTTCCAGTCGACCCTTTCCTATCCTTCTTCTCCTTTCTTTCCTCGTTCCTCACAGCTCTAATGACTTCAGTCACCACAGACGGTAAGACTGTCTGCATGACCTGGTGTACTTCGTCAGCAATCGCCTCCCGAGTTGAGGCGTTCAGGTTGGCATTCTCGTTTCCTTCAGTCCGGTCATGAACCTTAGGGTTCTCATGAGTCGTCTCAGGAGCCTTAGCACTGCTCCTAGTCACACGCGGTCAACCTCTACCCCTAGAAGCCTTTGAAGATTTCTTCCCAGCCATTTCCTAAGCACTATAAGATTCAAACACTAAAACAGTCATTCAAGGTAATAGCTCAGTTTATGTCAAGTATAGTAAGTCCCTAATTACAGTGGCCAGTTGTGATTAGCCACTTACTTTACTTTTCACACCCCAAGCATTTCCTATCCTGACTACATCAGTATCTAAATCTACTATGATCACGTAATCAGATAGCACACGCACATAATTCCGGTTAACTTTAAGAAAAGAAATACCTGATGGCACGTTGCTACTCGGGCGGACATCCCTATTTCTGTCCCATTTTCAGTTTAAGTTTAGGTTTATTTTGAAAATTTACCCGTTTCACTTAAACTTTGGCTCTGATACCAACTTGTAAGGCCCTGATCCCGGAGACCTCACAGTTGGTCATTCACAGCAGTATTTACATAAAACATCACACATTATAGATTTAAGCAGCGGAATTTATTTAGCAAAACCATTCATTTCATTATAAACACTGTTGTTAAGCAATATATTGTAGTTCATGAGTCATCAAAGTGATTAGTTAAATGAATTACAAAACAACAGTATTGTCAAAACATGAATGGATGTCAGTCTTGCCCCGTCGAGTAGCCATCCCAGTGTGCCATCCTCAGCATCGCTTACCTGCCAACTGGAAAATACATAAAAGTCAGCGTTGCTGAGTGAGTTCTAGTTTTATAATTAGAATACTTTACCTTTTCAAATCATACTATACTTTCATACATGCCCACACATTTACGTATATGTAGATAATATCATTATTATCTTTATTGTGTTCGTTAGCTTTCGTTCATTCATCATATCTCATTATCATTCATTTATCATCTAGATCCCGTCAGGCTTTACCCTCTTCGTGGCACACAGCCACGATTACGGAGGTCGACTGACGAGGATCCCATTCTGTACTTTATTATGATATTTCGTTCGTGAGCATACATCTTACATACATACAGATAATAATTATTATTATTATCCTCATCATTCGTTCAATTCATACTATTTCCATTTCTTTTTCATTCTTTACATTCATTCTTATGAGTCTGTTGCGACAACAAGGCCGCTCACCTCCATATCGATCTCTCACGATCAAATGTTAGCCAAGTCTGTTGCAGTACATGACTGCTCACCTCAGTGGCAATCTCATGATTGCCTGCTAACCGAGTCTGTTGCAACACACAGTTGCTCACCTCATTGTCAATCTCAAAGATTGACCCTGTGTGCATCCTTCGGGGTAGCTAACCCGCATCACAGTTGAGCTAACACCTGCCAGGGGTGTGCACCTCCATACATATGCTTGCAAGCCATCCGTTCATTCGTTTCCGTTCCACTTTTCTTTATCATTAATCTTTCATTTTATTAATGATAATAAATTTCTATATTGATCATGATCATACATGTAAAGTCACACAGTATTAATATTAATAATATTAATGATAATAACTCCAATCATAACATTATCAATAATAAGGGTCATAATGTCAATCATACATAATCATATGCATTAATGACCCGTAGTCAATATTAGTCCAAAACCCTAGCTGCACAAACTTCCACGAAAATTCTGCATTAAATTCTAAGTTTTGGGCGCATGAGGACTATTTGGGCGCATGAGCCCTGTCTGGGCGTATTACCACTGTTCAGGCGTTCCACCCCAACACTTAGCAGTTTACTACTTAGACATATGAGCACTGTTTAGACTCATCATCCTGTACTTAGTTTTTCTAAGTCAGAATTCAGGCGTATGAGTACTATTCAGGCATATTACCCTATACTTAGTTTCTAAATCATAATTTTGGGTGTAAGAGCACTATTTAGGCATATTACCTTGTAATTTTTCTAAGGCATAAAACTTAGGCATATTAGTATTGTTCAGACTCATTACCCTGTACTTAGTTTTCTAACTTCTAAATTTCAGGCACATGAGCACTGTTGGGGAGCATAAGCCCCAACACTTAAGTTTCTGGTTAAGGTCCTGGGAGCATAAGGACTGTTCAGGCTTATGAGCCTTGTATAGGCGTATTAGTAGCCTGTTCACATATTTTTGAGCTGTTAACAGTCCCAAACATTTCATCACTTAGTTCTAGCATTCACATACCATTCTAAGCATGAACTTAACATAAACATAACAATACATTTGCCCAAAACATACCCTACCAACATACACATGCACATAATCATACAGGTAACATACCCAATCTCATAAAAACATACATACATGTATTTTCCAGCCCCAAAATCGTATAAAACAAGTAAAAAGGGGATCTAGAAACTCACCTTAGCTGCTTTTAAGCTTTATACTCTAAATCTTGGACTTGTCAAAGAATTCGAACACCTATATGTGTCTAAACACACAATCCGAACACATACACACATAAGAATACATAACCGAGGCTAATTTAGCCAAGAACAACTTAAAAACACTGACTTATACCTTAAATTTGAATTTTCTTCTTGTTCTTCTTCAAAGATCCGAGGTTCTGCTCTTTCTCTCTCTAGAATCGGTAGAAAGGTGAAAAGCAGCAGGACATGGGCGGCTATACCACCTTTTGTAGCAAATAAATATAAGGTTTGCACTTTTAACATTTTTGGCCCCTCCACTTAAGTTCCCTTTTTATTTCTTCCCTTTTTCTTCTTCTTTCTCTTTTATTCTTTTATTTCTTTTAAAAGAATACGGGTGTTACACCATGCGACTAAGGGCCCATTCGCATAAGTGCTCATCCGCATAAGTTTCATCCGCACAAGGTGTTCATTCGCAGTAGTTCCATTCGCAGGAGACTCATCCGCATTGAGTCCATCCGCATGAGGTCCATTTGCACGATTGGGGTGTTTATCCACATAGGCGCTCATCCGCATTGGTCCATTTGCATGATGTTCAGTCGCATGGAGGCTATGCGACTGAAGGGTGCCCATACGCCCATGTAGGGCTTGTGTGCCTGAGGAAAAGGCATAGTTTAATTACTGACTTTCGGGGGAAAGTGCAGATGTAAGTTTTGACGTGGAAGTTCCCGTAGGTTCATGTAAGATGACTGTTGAGGCCTTAGTGATTATGTTGGGCATGATGTTGATGATGTTGCATGATTATGCATGATGTATGTTATGTATGTATGATGTTGCCCTGTATGATGATGCTATCTGTGTATAATGATGTTCCTTATTATGATGTATGTTTATCTTTCCCGTGGCTTTACGTGTTACGTTAATGAATGAATGAAAAAGTGTTATGTAACGTAAAGTGGAAGATAGTGTAAAGAGGAACGTAATGAAAGAACGCATGCATTAATAATGAATGAAACTAAGAAAGGCTTGCAAGCAAATGTATGAGGTGAGCGACCTTGTTGTCGCGACAGACTCGAAATGGGATCCTTGTTATTCGACCTCAGTAATCGTGGTCGTGTGCCATGAAGAGGATAAAACTTGACACTGTGATTGACCATTTGTATAGAACCATTGCTGCATACCTTAGGTACTGTGACCAGAGGTGCGGTGCACCGTTATAGAAGGTCTATGATAGGCCTAGATCGAGTACCAGGAACAGAAGGGTATTGCACATGGCAATGGTACACCTAAACTTTACCTTAGGTACTGTGGCTAGAGGTGTGGTGCACCGTTATAGAAGGTCTATGATAGGCCTAGGTCTAGTACCAGGAAACAGAAGGGTAAGTTTATGGTTTGAGGGAAAGAAAAGAGGTAATGATGAAAGAATGTGAATGATAATGATGTATGTTGGATGAATGAAAGTTAACGAACGTAAAGAAAGATAATAATGATATTATCTATGTGTACGTATGATGTGTGATCATGTACGAAAGTATAGTATGATTTGAAAGAAAGTAAAGAACGGTTTTAGCGAAAGTAAAGCATTTTATTCAAAAAAAACTAGAACTCACTAAGCAACGCTGACTTTGATGTGTTTCCAGTTGGCAGGTAATGTTACTGAGGATGGCATGGGGCGGCTACTCAACTCTTTTGGATGGCATCCATTCATATAATGCTTTTGTGATGTAATGTAATAATGTATTTTGTAGCTGATTAACGATGTATTATTTTGCAAAATCCTTTATAATGAAATGAAATGCCATTTTTGAATGTTTCCGCTGTATTGTTTACTTAAGATAAATGAGAATGTATGTTTTATGTGCGATGATCGATCAGCTGTAAGCGTCCCGGGAACGGGGCCTTACATACGTAGATATGCATGTATGTACGTACGTACGTACGTATGTATGTACGTAAGTATGTACGTACGTAGGTATGTAAGTACGTACGTTCGTGTACATACGTACGTGCGTAGGTAGGTACGTGCGTAGGTAGGTACATGCGTAGGTAGGTACGTGCGTAGGTAGGTACGTGCGATAGTGTTCTGATTAATCGATGATAGTGTTCTAACCGGTCAAGCTAAAGCATGATTCCTGAACTCAAAAGAGGTCGTTGTCACTTTAGGGTAACCCTAGTTCCAAGCCTGTAACATCAAAATTTTAAATCAATTTCTCTTCTCACGCTTTTATGTTTCCACCTGACGTTTGATCCAGCTTCATGGAACATTTAATTCTCATTTATCGATCTTCATTCTGGGTTATCACCAACGCTTAATTGCACGATGATAACACTCCTAAAACAAACCTTCGCACAATATTAAGCCATTATAAATCTGTGTCATGCTTTTCTGGTTATTCCAATGTACGGTTATGTTCAGGGGTGTGATGAATCTCATGTGCAAGCCGTACTTGGAAAGCTATTGGTGATTGTCTTTATCGTCAATATTCCGAATTATTTAAATTTTGATCCGATCATGAACGACATCTTTGTTCCATTCTTTACCCATAATTAAGAAATGCAATCCTATTATTTTGGATAATCTTTGAACTTCTAATCTTGAAAATCTCTAAACTTCTATCTTGATTGCGACTCACAAGAATTGTTATTACATTCATTCCGATGTGGACATAGCTTGGGATATGTTCCAAATTGCCTCGTATTTCTTGATGATATAATGATGTTTGGTGCATTATTGATCGATTGACTAGTTTCGCGCATTTCATAACTTATGTGAGATAACGAGTCGAGAAATTGACTCGTACTTACCTCAAATAGTCGGTCAACATGGTGTGTCGTTAAACATCGATCGTTAATTTTGATGATCGATCCATCTTTTGTTATTAGCAATGTCTCTAACCATGTTTGGGAACCCAACTCAAAATCTCAGCATATCGTATCATTCTTAATCCGACGGTTTGACCGAAGGAACAATACATGTTCACTAGATATGCGTTAAGCTTGTGTCATTACATATAGTGGCACTTGGGATTCTTAGATTCCGTTGGTCAAATCTTCATACAATTACGGGATTTATTCATTGATTTCAAGACGTCACCTTAATACATAATTTCATTCTAGATGTTGAGAGTAGTGTGACTTATAAGTCTAATATACCTCAGGAACTCGTCATCGTTTTCTGACGTTTCATGTGTCAAATCTCAAAGAGTTAGTTTGTCAATGATAACTTTCGCATTCCACTGAAAGAGTTCAAAGCTGCATGCATTGTGTCAAGAACTCTGTAAATGTGACATCCGTCACCTCAAGGTCCGTCATTTAACGTGAAATTTCGTTAACTATCCTTAGAGCATTCATTTTTCATCTTCATAGACTATTTGTGAGGACATCATACTGTTTGGTTTTCTTTTAAAGTCGTGATACCATTATTTGAAACCTTATCGCCCAAAACGCTTACGGGTATCACAACCGACATCACTAATTATATTATGTTATATAATATAAACATCATTAACAACAACCTATTCAGGAAATAAATAACATTAAACACATCCTTATAATTAGTATAACGCGCGTATCTACGTCGTTTTCAACCGAAACAAGTTGGCGATTCGGGGGCTAAGTGCAGGGATCAAATGTGACAAATTACTAAACTAGGATGGGTATAAAAACCCCTCTTCCCAGCCATTCTTCACATCTTCTTCTTCTTCATCGCTCTTCTTCTTCTTCTTCTTCATTTCTACATCAATCTAGCACCAAAATTCGTCACGTTTGTTGCGTTTTCACTGTCAAATCTTGGTTATCATCGTGAATACTCACTTCTAGCAGGTAGATAACCTTGTTTGACCCGTTTCTTGCTCGATTTAACTTCTGCATTTTCTAGGGTTTCGGGTGTTCGGGTTCATCCGAGCACATGAGGTCGTGTGGGCTTGTGTGTTGCGTTCCAGTGTGTGTTTCTTACTTAGACATGTTAGATGAGTGTTTCTAGAAGTTCTTGGGGTGTAAAACTCGTGCCCGGAGCAGCTGGACGCTGTTCTGCACTTCAGCAGTCGCAAACTTACTGTTCAGGCGACTGGGTCTTTTAAGCGACTGGGTCTTTTAGGCGACTGAGCTGTGCGACTGAGTGAGTCATGCGACTGAGTCCATGCCTCTGAGTCTATCGTGCGACTGAGTGGTGCGACTGGGGTGAGTCGTGCGACTGAGTCCAGGTGTGTGTCGTGCGACTGAATGCATGCGATTGAGAGTGTGTGCGATTGAGTCAATGCGGATGGTTGTGTGCAACTGTGTGTATCGCACGACTGAAGATCCAGTCGTACGAATAAGAGTTCAGTCGTACGAATGAAGCTGATGCGCACGACTGAAGGCTGAATCGTGCGAATGGAAGGTTGAGTCGTGCGATTAAGTGTTGTGTGGTACGACTGAGTGCTTAGTCGCACGAATGGGAGTTCAATCATGCGAATGAAGCTGATTCGCACGACTGAGAGTTGATTCGTGCGAATGGAGTGTCCAGTCGTGTGTCTGGTCTTGTCGTGCAAATGGAATCATTGTGTGTGAAGACAATCTTCCTGTGTGTGGTGTGTGTTTGCGTGCAAGTGTTACCCCCGACCGAACCAAAACTGCCCGAACCTATTGAACATCATCTTATGCTTTATACTCATTATTAATGCTTGTCAGCAACTGTCAATAGGTGTTGACTGTTCATAGCATTCTATCTTGGGAATATTCATCATTCGTACTTATCATTTATTCGGTGAGTTTCGTAGCCCCTTTTTATGCTTATATAACTTTTAAACATTTTCAAACTTGGGGAAAGGAATGCTCGATTACTAACACATTTTCAAGCATCTTCCTTAGTGGAACTCTGCTGCAACTCTTACGGTTAACTTAGCTTGCTTAACTTGTTGATTGATGCTAAGGTTAAACTGATGTCAAGTAGCTGGTTTAGGCATCGTTCTAGGTGTATCGCGGATGTGGTGGGAACTGTCACACCCCAACCTTGACGGCGGAAACGTCGAGGTGTGAGGGTTAAGATCGTTCACAGCCACATAACGCTATTAATAACCCAAATATATATTAATCATAAGTGTCAATTGTACCATTACAAACATAAGTCTCAAAGAAAGTAAATAGCATAACATAAGATGTAACAATCCTATTTTTTTCATTTATTTAACTAGGTCCATTCCTAGATGTGAAAGCACTTCAAGATGTCAATCAAACATGAGCGTTTCCTAAAACATGTTAAAAATAAAAAGGTCAACAATAATGTTGGTGAGATTTTCATGTTAAAAATAAAAAGGTCAATAATAATGTTGGTGAGATTTCCATAGTTTCAATACATAAGTATATATAAAAGATGGCATTTCATGTTGTAAATTAGAGAACAAAGTAACTAGGGATGTAAGACAGAATGCACAATCAAACCTTGACAAAGTTTTACAAGTCTCAAACGTTAAAAGTATATACGATTAGCTAAGTATACTTGGATCAACCAAGCAGGCTTGTCAGGCCCATAGATCTATGACGTCGCCAGGCTAGCAATAGTTAATGATTGTACATATATTCGACATTACATGGTAGCTACAAGGTCCAACTAACCACAACACATAAGTAAATTGCCATAGGTTTACAAGAATCAAACGTGTTTACAAGTGCAATATTTATAATGTAACATGTTTCACCAAAAAGTGTGAAAATAATAAAGTGGGTATAGAAATACTCACATGATGAATAAGTATATTATTGATGATTAATAAGAAATATAATAATCGTCGATCCAACGTAAACCGTCACAAGGCACCTAAATTGACATAATTACAAGGTTTAAGTTTTATTGTAACGAGTTTAACGAATCAACGAGAACTAGGGTTCTAAGTCAGATTTGGGCTTGTCAAATAATTATATTTAAGCAAATGAATTAAACTTATATTTTTCTCAAAATTTATATTTATATTTTATTCAAGGTTATGAAAAGAACAATTATAATAAAAAAAATTTTAATAAACTTTTATAACTACAATTTGTTAATATACATGAATTTAATTGGAAAGGAATATTCGGAACAATAATAATTTACTAATTATTATTGTCAATCCATTTTATTAAAATTTTGCAATCAAGCCTTGCTAAAATATTTTATATATAAAAAAACATTTTTTTTATTTAACTTAGAAAAATTACAGAAATTATTTGGAGGCTTTTGAAAATATTTGGAATTTGCAGAATTAATTTTATATATATTAAAATTTTTCTGAGATTTATGTTATGCTTAAAAAGCTTTAAAAATAAAACATGAGGGTGCCCGGGTTCGAACCCGGGACCTCATGTTAGAAGAGCAATGCCTTAACCAGTGAACCAGGGCCGCGGCCGCGATGAATATCGGTCTTAAAATTTTAAGAACACAATCAAAGGAAACCCCAAATCCTTAAGAACCCTAGGTTCATCCCCGATCAAATTGATGTATCAATCAATTTTATTAACAGAAATTATCATAAGGCTTTTGATCCCCAACTAAAATCGAGCGTATAACGATGTTTAATTACCTGATTTGATGTATGAAATGATAAGAACAAATGACGACCAGGTCGCGACTAACGTAGCACTGGTTGGGTACCCAAATGATGATGTTAATCAAATTAATTGCACAGGTAGTTTCTAATGAACTCAATGATGAAAAGCCCTCTGTTAATTTCGGGTTTAGAAGCCTTGATTATAGTTTTCGAATCGTTGCAGGTCGCGGATAATGGAAAGGAACAAAGGAGATGTTTGTGTTTGTTTCAGGTAGAATTGTGAGTTGTGAACGTTGAGGATTACTTAGATGGTTGTTTAGGTGAGTTTAATTAGATTATTATTAAGATTTAATGCCCGAACGGCTATGGAGTTTAAGGCATCGGTTATGCTCTCGATTGAGCTTTGTAACCGATGTTTTAACTCGATTAATGGCCGTATACAGGTTCGAATA
The DNA here is from genome assembly GCA_024085815.1 of Flaveria linearis. NCBI lineage: Eukaryota > Viridiplantae > Streptophyta > Magnoliopsida > Asterales > Asteraceae > Flaveria > Flaveria linearis. Next base: position 15,181,795 of record CM044010.1, read on the forward strand.
ATGTTGTGGAAGGTCTTGGAACCGGTTTTGGATGCTAAAATGATCAATTTCTCGCGGTTTGAGGTGGCCGGACACCGGCCGGAGGGTGGCCGGAATTTGTGGCCGGAAAATCGGGAGAAAGGGGGGTTTTGGTTTGGGTTTTTAACATTTACACAATTAGCCCCTGCGGTTTTTATTTTGTTAATTCACGTTAAAAGATTTCTTTTGGAGTTTCGAAATTTGCGTTACAACCCCCTAGACTTTTAAAACAAAGTTTTATACATGTTTAGTTTTTAATAATTCTTATTGATAACAATTTTATTATTATTGTTATTATTATTAGCTATCATTATTATTAATGATATTATTATTATTATTATTATTATTATTATTATTATTATTATTATTATTATTATTATTATTATTATTATTATTATTATTATCGTATAATAAATCTCATTATACCCTTACAATTAAGTGATTAAAAGACCAATTAAAGTAATATGCATAAGCAAACCATAAGTTTCATGAATGACATAATTAGTCCATACAAGAATTTAACAAAGCTAACTTTAAATTAACCCAAAATTACGAGATGTTACAGTCTCCCCAACTTTAAGGAATTTCGTCCCGAAATTAGAAATGAAACTATACGAACAATTGCGGGTATCTCTTTCTCATATGCTCCTCACGTTCCCAAGTGAACTCAGCTCCACGTTTGTTTTCCCAACGGACTTTGACGATCGGTGTGGTAGTTGTTCGGGTCTTCTTCAGGGTTCGGTCCATGATCTCAACAGGCTTCTCAACGAAATGCAATGACTCATCTATTTGGATTTCCTCGAGAGGAACATGCAAATTTTCATTAGCCAGACATTTCTTCAGGTTTGAGACATGGAAGACATGATGAACCCCGCTAAGTTCAGGAGGTAGTTCCAGTTTATAAGCCACTTTCCTAATTTTTTTCAAAATCTTGAAAGGTCCTACAAAACGTGGGGCTAACTTACCCTTCTTCCCAAAACGTACAACACCATTCCATGGAGAGACCTTAAGAAGAACCATGTCGTCGACTTGAAACTCCAACGGTTTGCGTCTTGTATCGGCATAACTCTTTTGGCGACTCCTAGCCACCTCAAGGTTATTTCGAATTTTAGCAACTTTGTCAGTCATTTCTTGAATAAGTTTCGGACCAGTGATGAGATTTTCCCCAATGTCAGTCCAACAGATCGGTGAACGACATTTACAACCATACAAAGCCTCGAATGGTGCCATCTTGATACTTGAGTGATAGTTATTGTTATACGAAAATTCCGCGAGCGGTAAATGCGTATCCCAATTACCACCAAAGTCAAGGACATATAGTCGTAGAAAATCCTCGAGGGTTTGGATTGTTCGTTCAGTTTGACCATCAGTTTGAGGATGGTAAGCCGTACTTAAATCTAATTGAGTACCCAAGAGTTCTTGCATAGACGACCAGAAGTGCGAAGTGAAACGGGCGTCTCGGTCGGATATGATGTGCAACGGCACGCCATGACGACTCACAATTTCGTCAATGTAGATGTGGGCCAGTCTTGAAACTTTGTAAGTGTCTCGTATTGGTATGAAATGTGCCGTCTTGGTCAAACGGTCAACAATGACCCATATGCTATCATGACCACGAGGTGTACAAGGTAACTTAGTTATGAAATCCATGGATATATGTTCCCATTTCCACATAGGGATTTCGGGTTGTTCAAGTAAACCACTTGGTCGTTGATGCTCGGCTTTGACTCTTGCACACGTGAGACACTTGGAAACATAAGTCGCGATATCTTTCTTCATTCCAGGCCACCAATATTGACTACGCAAGTCCATGTACATCTTATCGGAGCCAGGATGAATAGAATATCGAGTTTGATGAGCTTCATTCATAATGAAGTGACGAAGATTATCACGATTAGGGACCCAAAGTCGATTCAAGAAGTACCACAAGCCATTCGGTTTTGTCTCCAGTTGGGACCGAATATTAGGCATCAAGTCTTCATCTTTCCTTCGTCGGTTACTGCCGCTTGTTGAGCCTTGCGAATGCATAACTCGAGATCACTATCAACCCTTATATTTTGAAGCATGATAGTAGCCTCGTTAACATCCACATGAATCTCGGTATCAAATTCCCTTAACGTGTCAAACCATTGCCTCCGATCTCGGATTTCTTGGAGCGAGACAGTTTTGTTATGGACCTTGCGACTCAGCCCGTCGGCTACAACATTCGCCTTTCCAGGATGGTAGCGAATGTCACAGTCGTAGTCGCTGATCAACTCGATCCAACGTCTTTGTATCATGTTGAGATCCTTTTGGTTGAACACGTGTTGGAGACTCTTATGATCGGTGTAGACTATGCATTGCATCCCATAAAGATAGTGTCGCCAGATCTTCAAAGCGAAAACCACGACACCAAGTTCAAGATCATGAGTTGTATAGTTCACTTCATGAACCTTCAATTGCCTCGACGCGTATGCTATGACTTTGCCTCGTTGCATGAGAACACAACCAAGGCCTTGATTAGAGGCATCACAGTATACGGTAAAGTCGTCATTTCCATCGGGAAGTGTGAGAATAGGAGCGTTACACAACTTGCGTTTTAATGTCTCGAAAGCCTCTTCTTGTTCGGGTCCCCATTCAAAGAGTCGATTCTTTTGGGTTAGCGCCGTTAATGGTTTAGCAATCTTTGAGAAATTCGCTATGAACCTACGATAATATCCCGCTAAGCCCAGAAAAGAACGAACTTCGGTAGGGGTTGTGGGAACACACCAATTCTTCACGGCTTCAATTTTGGCAGGATCAACGTGAATCCCTTGGCTATTCACCACATGCCCTAAGAATTGAACCTCTTCTAACCAGAATTCACATTTGGAAAACTTGGCGTATAATTGTTCCTTCTTCAAAAGTCCAAGAACTTGTCGCAAGTGCGTCTTGTGATCGATTTTCATCTTGGAATAGATGAGAATGTCATCAATGAACACGATCACAAACTTATCCAAATACGGTTTACATACACGATTCATGAGATCCATGAACACGGCAGGTGCATTGGTCAAGCCAAAAGGCATAACCATGAACTCGTAGTGTCCATATCAAGTACGAAAAGCGGTCTTTGGAATGTCATCATCGTGAACACGTAGTTGATGATACCCAGAATGCAGATCGATCTTTGAGAATTGAGTTGCTCCTTGAAGTTGGTCGAAGAGATCATCAATTCGAGGGAGAGGGTATCGGTTTTTTATAGTAAGCTTGTTGAGTTCTCGATAGTCGATGCACATACGGAATGAACCATCCTTCTTCTTCACAAACAGTACAGGTGCACCCTACGGTGACGAACTAGGGCGAATGAAACCCTTATCGGTCAACTCTTGCAGTTGACTAGCTAGCTCTTGCATTTCAGACGGTTCAAGACGATAAGGCGATTTAGCCACAGGGTCTGCACCAGGGATTAAGTCAATCTTGAACTCAACTTCTCGCACGGGAGGTAGTCCCTTAAGATCCTCGGGAAAAACCTCAGGAAAGTCCCGCACGACAGGAATGTCTTTCAATTCCTTACCCTTGGCTTTCGTATTTACTACATATGCCATGAAAGCCATGTAGTTTTTACTTAAACACTTGTGGGCCTTGATGCAAGACATTAGTTTGAGTCCTTGGGATGATTTCTCTCCAAAGACTTTCAAAGTATCACCAGTCGGTAAAGGAATTCGAATGCACTTCTCGAAACATAGAATTTCTGCACGATGTTTGGCTAACCAATCCATGCCAATGATAACATCAAAGCTTCCCAATTGCATAGGAATAAGGTCGACGAAGAACTCGTGTTCGTTAAGGCTTAGGGTGCAATCACGTATCACGACGTCAATGACAATATTTTCCATCGGCGACTTCGACCGTGAAGGATCTTTCCAGATTAACACGTGGTTTAGAAAGTATAGGCTCGAATTCCAACAACACGAAACTCTTATCCGCACCCGAATCAAACAATATAGATGCATAATGACTATTTACAAGATACATACATGTTTGGTAATAAACTATTATTGGCATGATGAACAAATATAGGAATCTTTATAAGACAAGAAATGATTTAAAAGGAGTTCAACGACGTACCATTCACCACGTCGTTACTGGCTTGAGCTTGATTGACGTTGATGTTGAAAGCCCTTCCAGGAGCCGGTGGCACAGTTCCCGCATTCCGAGGACATTGCGGACGAATGTGACCAGGCTCGCCACAGTTATAGCAGGTTCGGTTGGTAAGCATCGCAGTGTTGTTAGGCGCTCGAAGACAAGTAGCCACCAAGTGCCCATACTTTCCACACAATGAGCAGACTCGGCATGGAGTGTTGCTCGCGTGATGGTACTTGCATGTGTTACACATAGGGTATGGACCAACATAAGCTCTAGCCATGGGAGCTTGATTTGCAACCACCATTTATTTTTGTGGTGCAGTTGGGGCGGTCACAGCGTAGTTGCGTGTTGGTGTGAACTTACGCTTCTTGTTTTGGGAAGATGCCTCGGCTCTTACCTCCTTTGTTGCTTTGGGTGTCACCTTTGCTGCAGACTTGGAACCTTTTGCTGACATAGTACCAGCTCTAATATGGTTCTCGGTGAGCTGTGCAGTGATGGTAATCGCCTCCTCCAAAGTTGTGGGCCAACTACCCACCACGGCATCTTGAATTTGAGGTGGTACCCCCTTGATAAATTTCTCAATGTTACGGGGCACGGTGTCCACCATGTGTGGTAGGAGCATACTCAACTTGTGATGTCGGGTGGAATAAGCCAAGTGATTCCCACCGTCTTGTTTGAGGTTCCAGAACTCCTCCTCCAGCTTTTGCAACTCACTCCTCGGGCAAAACTTTTGGATCATGATATCCTTAAATTCTTCCCAGGGTAACGCCAAAGCAACCTCAGTTCCACGGTTTCTCTTTTCACTATTCCACCATGTTAGTGCCCGTTGTTGGAGAACACTTGTAGCATAGCGAACCTTGAACTCGTTGGGGCACTCGCTAACAATGAACGTGTTTTCCATACCTTCAAACCACTCGAGGAGTCCAGTGGCTCCTTTTTTTCCACTAAAACTAGTGGGTTTGCACGAGTTGAAGTGTTTGAAAGTGCAGGTACGAGTGTTCCCTTATTGATTGTTGCTATTCTCACTATGAGCACCGCTATTGTTCCCATTAGTGTTGTTGTTGCTGTTAGCCATTAGGGTGCTATTAAGTTCAGCAACCATGGTTGGGAGTACAGCGGCCATTTGTCGGGCAATCATTTCTGCAAGCTTACGGTCGGAACTTCCACGCTTTCCATGATGACGAGACATGCTGATATACAAAAATGAGTTAGTTACGGGAATGAGGATAATAAAGGATAGTAGTTTAGACAAAGGTAAGCTAAGGGTTGTAAGGTACACGGGATGATTCCATTTGATAACGCATTACCATTTGGAAACGTTGACACGCCAAGGTGAATTGACTCATTTGCCTTACAAATTTGTGTATATTGAGCATAGTTTATCACTCATCCCGTAAATCCCCAGGTAAGCATGACTAGTCCCATAGGATTTATGCGAAATGCTTGCCTTAGCCCGAAGGCCTTTTGCCAGGAAATCCAGAATACAGGTGTCTATGTGTCACACAATATTTCTTAGGTTCATGAAATCAAAACCTTGATGAGATTTATATAGATTAGACATAACGTCTAAAGATCCAAGTCATAAGCATAAGTATACGATTCCATGTGTCGTCGAGAATAAGATTAAGAGGATTTATGTTCGGGGAGAGTCAAAGAGTCAAATATAAGTTCTGGGAGACATGTAGCAATGTTTAGGCAATCCTATGCTGAGGCATCAAATTGCACATAAGGAGACATAGCATTATGTAGCATGCAAACCATATAATTTACAAGATAGAAATATAATTCTATAAGGTTCATGCATATGCTATAGTCTAGGTCACCATTTCTAATAACCTAAATCCCTATAGTTATGGGCTCTGATACCAATCTATCACACCCCAACCTTGACGGCGGAAACGTCGAGGTGTGAGGGTTAAGATCGTTCACAGCCACATAACGCTATTAATAACCCAAATATATATTAATCATAAGTGTCAATTGTACCATTACAAACATAAGTCTCAAAGAAAGTAAATAGCATAACATAAGATGTAACAATCCTATTTATTTCGTTTATTTAACTAGGTCCATTCCTAGATGTGAAAGCACTTCAAGATGTCAATCAAACATGAGCGTTTCCTGAAACATGTTAAAAATAAAAGGTCAACAATAATGTTGGTGAGATTTCCATAGTTTCAATACATAAGTATATATAAAAGATGGCAATTCATGTTGTAAATTAGAGAACAAAGTAACTAGGGATGTAAGACAGAATACACAATCAAACCTTGACAAAGTTTTACAAGTCTCAAACGTTAAAAGTATATACGATTAGCTAAGTGTACTTGGATCATCAAGCAGGCTTGTCAGGCCCATAGATCTATGACGTCGCCAGGCTAGCAATAGTTAATGATTGTACATATATTCGACATTACATGGTAGCTACAAGGTCCAACTAACCACAACACATAAGTAAATTACCATAGGTTTACAAGAATCAAACGTGTTTACAAGAATCAAACGTGTTTACAAGTGCAAAATTTATAATGTAACATGTTTCACCAAAAAGTGTGAAAATAATAAAATGGGTATAGAAATACTCACATGATGAATAAGTATATTATTTATGATTAATAATAAATATAATAATCGTCGTTCCAACGTAAACCGTCACAAGGCACCTAAATGACATAATTACAAGGTTTAAGTTTTATTGTAACGAGTTTAACGAATCAACGAGGACTAGGGTTCTAAGTCAGATTTGGGCTTGTCAAATAATTATATTTAAGCAAATGAATTAAACTTATATTTTCCTCAAAATTTATATTTATATTTTATTCAAGGTTATGAAAGAACAATTATTATAAAAAAAAATTAATAAACATTTATAACTACAATTTGTTAATATACATGAATTTAATTGGAAAGGGATATTCGGAACAATAATAATTTACTAATTATTATTGTCAATCCATTTTATTAAAATTTTGCAATCAAGCCTTGCTAAAATGTTTTATATATAAAAAAACATTTTTTTATTTAACTTAGAAAAATTACAAAAATTATTTGGAGGCTTTTGAAAATATTTGGAATTTGCAGAATTAATTTTTATATATATTAAAAATTTTCTGAGATTTATGTTATGCTTAAAAAGCTTTAAAAATAAAACATGAGGGTGCCCGGGTTCGAACTCGGGACCTCATGTTAGAAGAGCAATGCCTTAACCAGTGAACCAGGGTCGCGGCCACGATGAATATCGGTCTTAAAATTTTAAGAACACAATCAAAGGAAACCCCAAAATCCTTAAGAACCCTAGGTTCATCCTCGATCAAATTGATGTATCAATCAATGTTATTAACAGGAATATCATAGGGCTTTTGATCCCCAACTAAAATCGAGCGTATAACGATGTTTAATTACCTAATTTGATGTAGGAAATGATAAGAACAAATGACGACCAGGTCGCGACTAACGTAGCACTGGTTGGGTACCCAAATGACGATGTTAATCAAATTAATTGCACAGGTAGTTTCTAATGAACCCAATGATGAAAAGCCCTCTGTTAATTTCGGGTTTAGAAGCCTTGATTATAGTTTTCGAATCGTTGCAGGTCGCGGCTAATGGAAAGGATCAAAGGAGATGTTTGTGTTTGTTTCAGGTAGAATTATGAGTTGTGAACGTTGAGGATTACTTAGATGGTTGTTTAGGTGAGTTTAATTAGATTATTATTAAGATTTAATGCCCGAACGGCTATGGAGTTTAAGGCATCGGTTATGCTCTCGATTGAGCTTTGTAACCGATGTTTTAACTCGATTAATGGCCGTATACAGGTTCGAATAATGTTATGGAAGGTCTTGGAACCGGTTTTGGATGCTAAAATGATCAATTTCTCGCGGTTTGAGGTGGCCGGACACCGGCCGGAGGGTGGCCGGAATTTGTGGCCGGAAAATCGGGGAGAAAGGGGGGTTTTGGTTTGGGTTTTTAACATTTACACAATTAGCCCCTGCGGTTTTTATTTTGTTAATTCATGTTAAAAGATTTCTTTTGGAGTTTCAAAATTTGCGTTACAACCCCCTAGACTTTTAAAAGAAAGTTTTATACATGTTTAGTTTTAATAATTCTTATTGATAACAATTTTATTATTATTGTTATTATTATTAGCTATCATTATTATTAATGATATTAATATTATTATTATTATTATTATTATTGTTATTATTATATATTATTATTATTATTATTATTATTATTATTATTATTATTATTGTATAATAATTCTCATTATACCCTTACAAATTAAGTGATTAAAAGACCAATTAAAGTAATATGCATAAGCAAACCATAAGTTTCATGAATGACATAATTAGTCCATATAAGAATTTAACAAAGCTAACTTTAAATTAAAAAAATTACAAGATGTTACAGGAACGCTGCGGGGAATTCTATATATAAGCATCCTCGATATACTAAAAATGTGCTTAAACTAGGCTATGTGATGATCCTGATTGATTGAGACATGGATTGTTGGAACTTGATTATATGCTATGTCGCTACCTTGTATATTACTTGGTGGCCTTACAGTACTATGCGTTATTACTTGATGCTATGTGTGGTATGATGTTACTTGTGAATGCTATTGACCTTGGATGCTCTCGGCGGTGTGGTTCTTCTTTGTGGGTCTACTTCGTGGTTCTTCTTTGCCGAGCATCCCTTACAACCATTAATCCCGCTAACGGGACCTAAGGATTGGTTTGGTTGTAACCTATACGTATGCGCTTTGTGGATCTTGCTACGTCATTGCCCTTCATACAACCATTAGTTCCGGTAATGGGACCTAAGGATTGGTTTGGTTATAACCTATACGTATGCGCTTTGTGGATCTTGCTACGTCATTTTAAACTATTTACACTCTGGAAATGCTTTCTTTACAACCATCAATTCCCGTGAGGAACCGATGAATAGGCTTGGCTGTAGCTAATTATAACTGGTAAAACCGCCTATACGTAAGTGTAGTTGCGGTAGCTCTTAATAACCTACTTACTGTTTTCATCTTATCATATTTTAATACTTAAAACCTGCGAAGCTCACCAACAATTATGTTGACCGTTTTGAGCGTTTCTTTTCAGGTGATCAAGGAAATTGAAGTTCTAGGAGTGCTGCTTTTAGAGGAGACCCTAGGATGCATTTTTGGAAGATTAAGCATTTTGTTAAACATTGATGTGTGGAATATCTTGGTTGCTTAACTTGTACATTGTATACTTGTTCCCGGGTTGTGGGAATTTACACTACAAGTTATCAGCAATGCTTATGTGATCATTTGATATTGTGCTTATGACTATGCTGTCGTGAACATTGACTCAACACGACATAAGTCTCCATTTGTGTACGGGTGTCGTCATGGTACGTTTGTCATCATATCTATATTGCATCTCTATAGTTAACCATGTGTTATGACGATCCCGTCTAGCTCGCATCCCCGTGTTTCCGCTTTCAGCGGGGGTGTGACAGACTGGTATCAGAGCCATTGGTTATAGAGAATTAGGCAATACACTTGACCTAGACTATAACCTAGGAACCTTCATGTAGAATGCATGCTAGGACTGGCTTGCATTTAATATTACATGTGTGTTCCTCTATACTTGTTACTTGACTCTATACATGATTCTATGCGTATGTGCTTGTTATTTGATTATCCTGAGGAAGACATTATTACTCTTAGTCTTTCTCCATGGGATACCATTATACTAGAATCTTACATTGTATGCGCACAACATCATAACATTAGGTTGAGATACCTAAACAGATGGGAACTTCGGTGATCGCGCGTAGCGTCGATCTCGGATACTAAATCCGACCCTTAATATGGTTATGCCTGAAATCCTGAAAGTATGAAGGATAGGCAACTATCATTAGACATATTATGCTTATGTGCTTGGAGTTTACTTATTACCACATACTACTATTGGGATACTAATGGCTCATGGACATGAGGGCATTACACGATTTGTGCTTGATGAATGTTATCAATACTATGATGTTAACCTGGGTAAGTGAAGCTAAGGGTGACCATGCAAGGCAGATTACCATTACGGGTGCACACGTAATTGTAATTTGCACTGCATGAGAAGTCTGGCTAATCTTACCAGGGGGTAACGATCATGAGTATTACAAGTTCTCTATTCTATACCCTAGGGTGTGCTAGGATCATAATTCTAGTAAGACCTCGCTAAGGGTAATAAACGTTACTAATACTTGTTCTTACTTAAATCTTGTCCTACTTAGAGCCTTCATGGTATTTCCAATCATAACACTGATTCTATCTTTCGCGAAACATTCCTCCACTTAGCATTTCAGTAACTAAGGAACTGATTGAATGCTTAGAATAAAAGTGGAATTCAAGAAATGTAGAGGAGTGATGATACTCTCTACACATACATTATGTTATTCATTGGGATTATGCTAAGGAAAATAAGGATGTCATGTAACCAGTTTAAGTGTCATTCAAGGTATATTATGGATGTGGTGGGAACGCTGAGGGGAACCCTATATATAAGCATCCCTAGTATACTAAGAATGTGCTTAAACTGGGCTACGTGACGATCTTGATGGACCGAAGCATGAGTTATCGAAACTTGATAAGTGGAACCATACGTGTACCTTACAGTGATTAAGGTTTACATGTTTACTAAAGTTTACATGTTTACACCTTTTCTATGATTAGAAAATGCCGCCTCGAAGAGTCACACACAGTACCAATCAAGAAGGTGTGACCCCACAAGGTAGAGGTAGGGGTAGACCACCAAGAACAGGTGGTGCACCAGCTGGCAACAATCAGGGAACTGACAACCCTGACATAGCTGCTATGATTGCTCAGCAGCTAGCCGCACTGATTCAACTATTGTGACTCAAGTGAGCGACACCCTTCTGAATCATCATATCCATGGGGATCATGATACTAATGGTTAGCATAACCAAGGAACATGGGAAGACACTGGGATTGGTGGAACAACTGGGAACGAAACTGGGGTCGATAATACAAGACGGGGATGTTCCTACAAGGAATTTGTGGCATGCAAACCCCGAGAATTCGATGGGAAAGGTGGGGTGATAGCCCTGACCAGATGGCTTGAAAAGATGGAGGCAGTGATTGACATCAGTGAGTGCCTCGACAGTCAAAGAATCAAATATGGCACATGTTCACTGCAGGGTAAGGCGTTAACCTGGTGAACACCCAGGTTCAAGCTAGAGGAAGAGAGTCAGCAATGCAAATGACTTGGGATGAGTTCAAAGCCTTGATTACTGAAGAATATTGCCCTCTCAACAAGATGCAGAAACTTGAGCAGGAATTCTGGAACCATGCTATGGTTGGAGCTGGGCACGCAGCTTACACCGATCGTTTTCATGAGTTGGCAAGATTGGTTCCACATCTGGTAACACCGGAATCAAAGAGGATTGAAAGGTATATCTGGGGACTCGCGCCTCAAATCCGAGCTTTGGTAACGGCAACTGCTCCCCCTACGATTCAAAGCGCAATTCTGAAGGCCGACGCTTTAACTGATGAGATGGTAAGGACAGGGATGTTGGGTAGGGGAACAGAGAAAAGAAAGGAGGCTGGGGAAACGAGCCGGTCTAAAGCCGGAATATTTGATAAGAAGGCCAAGACGACCCAAATTTTGTGGCTGTGACTCAAGAAAGGAAAGGATATACTGGGCCGCACCCGAAATGTAACGGTGCACTCTTCATCATTCCCCAGCAACGCCGTGTCGGATGTGTGCGAACTGTAGGCGCCCAGGGCACTTAGCGAAGGATTGTAGAACTGCGCCGAATCTGGTAGCGCCCGTCAACGCGGTTAACCCCGCCGGGAATGCCAGGGCTTGTTATGAGTGTGGAGGTCTTGGTCACTACCGGAACATGTGCCCCAAACTGAATAGGGCACCGAGTCAACAAGGGAACAACCAGCAGCAGATAGTGGCCATAGCGGGTGCTCAAGGCCAAGGAAATCAAGGTAATGCTGCACGGGGTCGTGCCTTCGTCATTGGAGCTAATGATGCCCGTCAAGATCCGAACGTTGTCACGGGTACGTACTTGCTCAATCACCACTTTGCATCCATACTATTTGACACTGGGGCAGACAATAGTTTCATATCTTCAGATTTTGCACACATGCTTGCCTTGAACCCTAGTAGACTAGAAACTAGTTTCTCCATAGAAATGGCCAACGGTAGAGTTGTACAAGCAGATGAGATTATTAGACAGTGCTCCATGATACTGGAGAACCATGCCTTCGACATAGACTTAATACCTTTCGAGTTGGGGTGCTTCGATGTGATTGTGGGAATGGATTAGTTGTCGAAACATGGAGCCGAGATTGTTTGTCGGGTGAAAGTAGTATGAATCCCCATGCCAAATGGGGAGGTACTCAAGATTCAAGGAGAACGACCGGGAAGAACTCTAAAGCTTATCACTTGCATAAAGACGCGACGATGTTTACGGAAGCAGTGTTACGCATTTCTAGCCCATGTAGTGGAAAAGAAAGAAGAAGGCAACAAGTTGGTAGATATTCCTGTAGTACGAGATTATCCGGAAGTATTCCCTGAAGACTTGTCGGGTTTACCTCCTCCACGACAGGTGGAATTTCGGATAGAGTTGGTTCCTGGAGCTACGCCGGTAGCAAAAGCACCATACCGGTTAGCGTCATCCGAAATGCAAGAGTTATCTAGCCAATTACAAGAACTATTGGAGAAGGGTTTCATTCGGTCGAGTCATTCACCATGGGGAGCACCGGTCTTGTTTGTTAAAAAGAAAGACGGGTCGTTCCGCATGTGTATCGATTATCGCGAATTGAACAGATTGACTATGAAGAATCGATATCCTCTTCCCAGAATTGATGACTTATTTGATCAGCTGCAAGGAGCTTCATATTTCTCCAAGATTGATCTTCGTTCTGGATATCATCAACTAAGGTTTTTGAGGATGACATACCGAAAACAGCATTCAGAACTCGTTATGGTCATTATGAATTGTTAGTCATGCTGTTCGGACTGACTAACGCACCGGCTGTGTTCATGGACCTGATGAATCGAGTGTGCAAACCTTACTTGGATAAGTTCGTGATCGTGTTCATAGACGATATACTTATCTACTCTTGATCGAAAGAAGACCATGAGGAACATCTTCAGGCAATACTGAGTTTGTTACAAGAAGAGAAACTTTTCGCTAAACTCTCGAAGTGCCAGTTTTGGCTTTGAGAAGTGAAATTTTTGGTCATTTGGTTAACGAGAATAGGATTCATGTAGATCCTGGCAAAATTGAAGCAGTGAAGAAATGGGATACACCCCAAACACCCTCAGAGATACGACAATTCTTAGGATTGGTCGGATACTATCGTCGCTTCATTGCAAATTTTTCAAAGATTGCTCAATCGTTAACTATGTTGACTCAGAAAGACAAGAAGTTTGATTGGGGGAAAGCACAAGAACAAGCATTCCAAACGTTGAAAGAGAAGTTATGCAACGCACCGATATTGTCCCTTCTAGACGTAACTGATGATTTTGTGGTGTACTGTGATGCTTCACATCAAGGATTGGGTTGTGTGCTAATGCAGAAAGACAAGGTGATTGCCTATGCCTCACAACAACTTAAGGTGCATGAGAAGAATTATACGACTCATGACTTGGAGTTGGGCGCGGGTAGTATTTGCACTCAAGATATGGAGGCATTATCTGTATGGAACCAAATGCATCATCTACACATATCATAAGAGCCTTCAACACATCTTGAATCCGAAAGAACTCAACATGCGACAACGAAGTTGGGTAGAGCTACTTAGTGACTACTATTGTGAAATCCGGTATCATCCGGGGAAAGCAAATGTGGTGACTGACGCCCTAAGTCGTAAAGAGCGCGTGAAACCACTTCGTGCTCGGGCTTTGGGATTGACTATTCAAACGAACTTGAAAGCTCAGATCCAACTTGCACAAAGGAAGCATTGAAAGAAGAAAACCTTGCGGGAGAAGAATTCCGAGGGTTAGACAAACAGATGATTTGCAAGAATGATGGCATACAATACTTCATGGATCGCATATGGGTACCCAAATGGGGAGATGTTCGTACCCTGATCATGGAGGAAGCACACAAGACACGATATTCTATTCATCCTGGTGCAGACAAGATGTATCACGATCTTAAGGATCTATACTGGTGGCCAGGCATGAAGAAAGACATTGCTATGTATGTAAGCCGATGCTTGACGTGCTCGAAAGTTAAGGCTGAACATCAAAAACCATCGGGATTATACAGCAACCTGAAATTCCCGAGTGGAAATGGGAGAACATAACTATGGATTTCATTACCAAACTCCCTAGAACAAGTAGCGGGCACGACTCGCTATGGGTCGTAGTGGATCGGATGACGAAGTCCGCTCATTTCTTACCGATCCGGGAGGATTACAAGATGGAAAGGTTGGCGAGGTTGTACATGTCGTGACACGGCACGGTGTGCCAGTGTCAATCATATCCGACCGCGACAGTCGATTTACTTCACGATTTTGGCAAACATTACAGAAAGCGATGGGCACTCGAATAGATATGGCCTATCACCCACAAACAGATGGCCAAAGTGAACGAACAATACAAACGTTGGAAGACATGCTCAGAGCTTACGTAATCGATTTGGTGGTAGCTGGGACACTCATTTACCATTGATTGAGTTCTCCTACAACAACAGCTATCATACAAGCATTGGATGCGCTCCATTTGAAGCATTGTACGGGAGGAAATGTAGATCCCCAGTTTGTTGGGCTGAAGTTGGTGAGAGCTAGCTTACGGGCCCAGAGATCATTCAAGAGACAACTGACAAGATTTTCCAAATCAAAGACAGGCTTAAAGCCGCAAGAGATCCCCAAAAGAGCTATGTCGACAACCGTCGGAAGCCTCTAGAATTCAATGTTGGAGATCACGTTTTACTCAAAGTCTCTCCCTGAAAAGGGATTGTACGATTTGTAAAGAAAGGGAAGTTACCCCTCGATATGTAGGACCATTCGAGATTACAGAAAGAATGGGTCCGGTGGCTTACCGATTGAAGTTGCCACAAGAACTCAGCGGTGTACACGATACTTTTCACATGTCGAACCTCAAGAAGTGTTTGGCTAATGAGTCCTTACACGTACCGATTGAGGAAATCAAGATCGACGAAAAGCTTCATTTTATCGAGGAACCTATCGAGATTATGGACCGAAAGGTCAAACGCCTGAGACGCAGCAAGATACCGATCGTTCGTGTGAGATGGAACTCTAAACGAGGACCAGAATTCACGTGGGAACGAGAAGATCAAATGAAACTCAAGTATCCACATCTATTCGAGGAATACGCTCTTGGACCTAGCACCAGTTGAATTTCGGGACGAAATTCTCTGAACTGGGGGATACTGTGACATCCGTCACCTCAAGGTCCGTCATTTAACGTGAAATTTCGTCAACTATCCTTAGAGCGTTCATTTTTCATCTTCATAGACTATTTGTGAGGACATCATACTTGTTTGGTTTTCTTTTACAGTCGTGATACCGTTATTTACAACCTTATCGCCCAAAACGCTTACGGGTATCACAACCGACATCACTAATTATATTATGTTATATAATATAAACATCATTAACAACAACCTATTCAGGATATAAATAACATTAAACACATCCTTATAATTAGTATAACGCGCGTATCTACGTCGTTTTCAACCGAAAAAAGTTGGCGATTCGGGGGCTAAGCGCAGGGACCAAATGTGACAAATTACTAAACTAGGATGGGTATAAAAACCCTCTTCCCAGCCATTCTTCACATCTTCTTCTCTTCATCGCTCTTCTTCTTCTTCTTCATTTCTACATCAATCTAGCACCAAAATTCATCACGTTTGTTGCGTTTTCACCGTCAAATCTTGGTTATCATCGTGAATACTCACTTCTAGCAGGTAGATAACCTTGTTTGACTTGTTTCTTGCTCGATTTAACTTCTGTGTTTTCTAGGGTTTCGGGTGTTCGGGTTCATCCGAGCACATGAGGTCGTGTGGGCTTGTGTGTTGCGTTCCAGTGTGGTTTCTTACTTAGACATGTTAGATGAGTTTCTGGAAGTTCTTGGGGTGTAAAACTCATGCCCGGAGCAGCTGGACGCTGCTCTGAACTTTAGTAGTCGTGAACTTGCTGTTCAGGCGACTGGGTCTTTCAGGCAACTAAGCTGTGCGACTGAGTGAGTCGTGTGACTGAGTCCATGCGTCTGAGTCTATCGTGCGACTGAGTGGTGCGACTGGGGTGAGTCGTATGACTGAGTCCATGCGTATGTGTGTGTCGTGCGACTGAATGCATGCGATTGAAAGTGTGTGCGATTGAGTCAATGCGGATGGTTGTGTGCGACTGTGTGTATCGCACGACTGAAGATCCAGTCGTACGAATGAGAGTTCAGTCATACGAATGAAGCTGAATCGCATGACTGAAG
Source organism: Flaveria linearis (assembly GCA_024085815.1). Taxonomy (NCBI): domain Eukaryota; kingdom Viridiplantae; phylum Streptophyta; class Magnoliopsida; order Asterales; family Asteraceae; genus Flaveria; species Flaveria linearis. The sequence goes on from CM044010.1 coordinate 15,198,384, forward strand.
GCTGAATCGTGCGAATGGAAGGTTGAGTCATGCGATTGAGTGTTGTGTGGTACGACTGAGTGCTTAGTCGCACGAATAGGAGTTCAATCGTGCGAATGAAGCTGATTCGCACGACTGAGAGTTGATTCGTGCGAATGGAGTGTCCAGTCATGCGTCTGGTCTTGTCATGCAAATGGAATCATTGTGTGTGAAGACAATCTTTCTGTGTGTGGTGTGTGTTTGCGTGCAAGTGTTACCCCCGACTGAACCGAAACTGCCCGAACCTATTGAACATCATCTTATGCTTTATACTCATTATTAATGCTTGTCAGTAACTGTCAATAGGTGTTGACTGTTCATAGCATTCTATCTTGGGAATATTCATCATTCGTACTTATCATCTATTCGGTGAGTTTCGTAGCCCCTTTTTACGCTTATATAACTTTTAAACATTTTCAAACTTGGGGGAAAAGAATGCTCGCTTACTAACACATTTTCAAGCATCTTCCTTAGTGGAAGTCTGCTGCAACTCTTATGGTTAACTTATCTTGCATAACTTGTTGATTGATGCTAAGGTTAAACGGATGTCAAGTAGCTGGTTTAGCATCGTTTTAGGTATATCACGGATGTGGTGGGAACGCTGCGGGAACCCTATATATAAGCATCCCCGATATACTAAAAATGTGATTAAACTAGGCTACGTGATGATCCTGATTGATTGAGACATGGATTGTTGGAACTTGATTATATGCTATGTCACTACCTTGTATATTACTTGGTGGCCTTACAGTACTATGCGCTATTACTTGATGCTATGTGTGGTATGATGTTACTTGTGAATGCTATTACCTTGGATGCTCTCGGCGGTGTGGTTTCTTTGTGGGTCTACTCGTGGTTCTTCTTTGCCGAGCATCCCTTACAACCATTAATCCCGCTAATGGAACCTAAGGATTGGTTTGGTTGTAACCTATACGTATGCGCTTTGTGGATCTTGCTACATCATCGCCCTTCAATACAACCATTAGTTTCGATAATGGGACCTAAGGATTGGTTTGGTTGTAACCTATACGTATGCGCTTTGTGGATCTTGCTACGCCATTTTAAACTATTTACACTTTGGAAATGCTTTCTTTACAGCCTTCATTCCCGTGAGGAACCGATGAATAGGCTTGGCTGTAGCTAATTATAACTGGTAAAACCGCCTATACGTAAGTGTAGTTGCGGTAGCTCTTAATAAACCTACTTACTGTTTTCATCTTATCATCTTTTAATACTTAAAACCTGCGAAGCTCACCATAATTATGTTGACCGTTTTGAGCATTTCTTTTCAGGTGATCAAGAAATTGAAGTTCTAGGAGTGCTGCCTTTTAGAGGAGACCCTATGATGCATTTTTGGAAGATTAAGCATTTTGTTAAACATTGATGTGTGAAATATCTTGGTTGCTTAACTTGTACACTGTATACTTGTTTCCGGGTTGTGGGAATTTACATTACAAGTTATCAGCAATGCTTATGTGATCATTTGATATTGTGCTTATGACTATGATGTCGTGAACATTGACTCAACACGACACAAGTCTCTATTTGTGTACGGGTGTCGTCATGGCACGCTTGTCATCATATCTATATTGCATCTCTATAGTTAATCATGTGTTATGACGATCCCGTCTAGCTCGCATCCCCGTGTTTTTGCTTTCAGCGGGGGTGTGACAGTAAAAATCCCTTAATTTGCAAAGTGATGCACCTCACCCGTAATCAAACGCCAACCACAGTCCGTTAGTACGCTTATCTTTCATCATAAGTCTCCTATTCGTTTAGATTTCATTCTTAATTTCGGGACGAAATTCTTAAAAGTTGGGGAGACTGTAACCTTTCATGTTTTTCATTAATTAAAAGTTAACTTTGTTATGTTCTTGTAAGGACTGTTTATGTCATTTATAAAACTATGAGGGTTACTTATGATTGATCCTTGTATTATATTCTGTTATTCTTTAATTTAATGTTTAATAATCAAATTTATTAAAATAAATATAATAATAATAATAATAATTATTATTATTATTATTATAATAAATACAATTAATAGTAATAATGATAATAATATTACTAATAATAATAATATTAATAATAATAATAATTTATAAAAACTATTTAAACTTAAAAATGTTAAAACTTAAAATTAATTAAGTTAGGGGGTTAGTTTGTCAGTTTACAAACTTTAAATGGAAGTTTGGCATAAAATAATAAAAAGATCAAATTGTAGGGACCATTTATGTAAATTAGTAAAAACACAAACCCCCACCCTTCCTTCCCCGCGATTCCGGCCAGGAGCCGGCCAAACTCCGGCGCGACTCCGGCCAACCCGCAAACCACCAATCCAGGTTGTTTCGTGTTGCCAAAATGCACCAAAACGCTCGTGAGACAATTTCCAACAATAAAAATGAAATAATTGAACTTTAAAGCGGATTATTAAAATCCACAAGTTCGAAACCGAAACCCGTCCAACACCACAATCGTTTTCACACTTAAATTACATTAATGATGCAATTAAACATGTATACTCGTTCGTATAATCATTTAGAAACTAATGATGTGTCTAATTTCACCTGAAATCATCTCCTTATCACAATAATCACTCGTGAAACCACCGAACATACAACACAATCGAACCCCAACTTCTGCACGTTCTCATTCCAAATTGACGGAGGGCTTTCGATCTTAAACACTATTAGAAGCTACCGGTGCAAGGAATTCGATTATAAACAACTTCAACCTATTGAATTCAAAGCTACCACAACCGTGACCTCACTCGAACCCGTATCCATCGAATTCCACATTCATACAGGTAATTAAACACTATTTGGGTTTGGTTTTATATGGGGATTAAAATCCCCAAACATTCGTTGATTAATAGATTCATTCGGATGTTCAATTGGATCAATTTCGGTTTCTAGGGTTCTTATGAAATTGGGGGTTTTCATTGTGTTTATGTATTTAAGAATTAAAAACCATTTCTTGGCATGCTTAGGCGCCCTCGCCTACCGGTTAAGAACACATGCTCACATCCTTGAGGTCCCGGGTTCGAACCCGGGCACCCTCAACTATTTTTTTTAAGCTTTTTTAGCCTAAACTCTAAAATTATAAAAATAAGTTTTATAATTTTTCCTTATTTTAAAAGTTAACTAACTATTTTCTGTAAATTTATTTATTTAAACACCTTATCAATTTTTTATAAAAATTATTTATAAATGTTATAATAGTTATTTTTATAAAAATGGACTCTAAATAATAATTTAAATCATTCATTTATTAGTGGACACAATATTATCATTAATTATGGATTAATCATGATAGTTGTAGAAATTATATATAATTTCACAATTATTCACATATGTTAATTTTGAGTTATTTCTTATCAAATGTACTTTAACTAATAGTTTAGATTAATAAATTATTGTTAGTCAATACGTTATTCTAATCATGGTTAAATCATGTTTATTTCAAAAGATTATGAAAATTTATTTACAGTTTATATTTAAACCTTATCAATTATTATACCTAATTTCTTTTTTATATTAAACATTGAAATGGTATAATTATTTTCATTAAATCAAAATATAAATGATTTCATTATATAAATTTATTTACTTGTCAAAAACCCCACAATTCTATTAAAACCCTAGTTCTCGTTAGAACGTTAATCTTATTATTAATCTTTGTCTTGTAATATATATGTTTAGGTGTCTTGTAAAGGAATACGTTAGAATATCGTGTAATTCTTATTATAATCTTACATTTTTCATATTTTCACAATTTGGGGTGAAACATGTTACTTTATAAACATTGCACTTGTAAACACGTTTGATTCTTGTAAACTTATGGCATTTCACCTGTATGTTGTGGTTAGTTGATCTTTATAGCTACCATGTAATGTCGAATATATGTACAATCATTAACTATTGCTAGCCTGGCGACGTTATAGATCTATGAGCCTGACAAGCCTGCTTGGTTAATCCAAGTACACTTAGCTAATCGTATATACTCGTAAACGTTTGTGACTTGTAAAATCTGTCAAGGTTTTATTGTGTATTCTGTCTTACATCCCTAGTTATTTTGTTCTCTAACTTACAACATGAATTACCATCTTTATATACTTATCTATTGAAAACTATAGAAATCTCACCAACATTATTGTTGATCTTTTATTTTTAACATGTTTCAGGAAATACTCAAGTATGATTACTACTTTGAAGCTTATCACATCTAGGATTGGACCTAGAGAAATAAAAGGATGAACTTGTCATATTTAACTTTTATATCATGATGTTATCTTTTTTTGAGACTTATGTTTGTAATGTTACCTTTGAAACTTATGAATAATATATTTGGATTTAATAATAGCGTTATGTGCCTGTGAACGATCTTAACTCTCATATCTCGACGTTTTCGCCGTCAAGGTTAGGGTGTGACAGATTGGTATCAGATCTCATAACTATAGGGATTTAGGTTATTAGAAATGGTGACCTAAACTATAGTTTATGCATGAACCTCATAGAAAAATCCTTATAATCTTGTGTATACTTATTGCTGCATGTCACATGATGCTATTTTGTGCAACTTGATGCCCTTAGATAGGTGTGCCTTATAATTAAATACACTTGGTTACTTGTCTCTCTAAACTTATCCTTAACTCTTTGATTCTCCCCGACAAATGAAACTTCCTAAACTTATTCTCGACGACATGTGGAATCTACACTTATTATTGTGGGTTTAATTCCTTAGACTCGATGTCTAATCTATGAAAATCTCATCAAGGTTTTGATTTCATGAACCTAAAAAATTTGGGTGACCCATAGACACCTGTATTCTGGATTTCCTGGCAAAAGGACTTCGGGCTAAGGCAAGCATATCGTTTAAATCTCATTACGAGACCAGTTATGCTTACCTGGGGATTTCTAGGATGAGTGATAAACTATGGTCAACATACACAAGTTTCTAAGGCAAATGGGTCAATTTACCTTGACGTGTCAATGTTTTCAAATGGTAATGCGTTACCAAATGGAACCATCCAGTTTATGATTTAAAGCATCAAAAATCCTTGATTCCTTGGACTGGTTTATCACCGAAACTCTAATATCTTCTCATTCCTATCTTACAAAATGTTCCCATTAATATTGAACTCGTTTTACTCTTCAAATCTTACGTTTAAACATCGTTATACGTTGTGCGCCTTATGTAACTATTTTTATACCTTGACCAACGTGTACATGGATCTTAATATATCCAAAGATATTTGTCGTCTAAACCGAATGGTTTTCTTAGGGTTTTCAAATGTCCTTAATTGTGTCCCATAACTAAAATCATGCAATGCCGAAAGGTGGAATACCTGTATCTCGGGATACCTTGTCTAGGCAAGGTATACACATAAATCTGATTCGACCGTTGAATTCGTTTATCTGACCTAGAACTCATGAGATGGGTGTTCGCTTATAGGTACGCGTGACTTCCGTAAAGTTGTGGTTGGCGTAACACTTTGAGAAGTCAACACAATTCCTGTTTATTTTGAACCAAACGTTTACATCTCATTGTTGTGTTGAATCATTTCCGTCATTGATCTTGTTTTCCTGACTTAAACCATTCAAGCTTTGAGAACCTAACACAGTTAACTCTGTTATCCCGAACTTTAACCTTAATTCTAGCAAGCATGATTTCTTTTCCTATCAATGTTACATTGATGTAATTTGAAGTTTCTGAATTTCTAGCCGATATTCTCTTCGTTGCTAAGTCGAGCGTTGTAAAATATTCTAACCGTTTTGCATTGTAGGCAATACAAGAGTCCGCAAGTCAACTTATGACTAAGGACACTCATATCTCCTAAATGATTCTATCTCATCAAAATAGGGGTGACTCCCTTACTTTGGTGATGATTTTCCATTCGTCATATTGTTCTTATGAAATTACATCATCAAGACAACAGTAAATCCTTACCTTGATGACTATTTCTTCTTATTTTTGGGAAATTCGTATTTCACCATTGGAAGTACCTTCTTAAAATAGTAGTGAATTTCGCACCTCGATGATGTTTTTCAACTTTTATATTGTGTGTTTTATAAAAATCTCGTTCTCCTAATCGGGGTGATTTCCTTGTTTTAAGGACAGATTTCAATCAGTTTTCTTTGTAACTCGTATTTCACGAATGAAATGACATCACCAAAATAGGATTGAATCTCGTACTTTGGTTGACAAATGTAAGTTCTTGATTGTTTTCTTGTTATCATGAAATTCAATCATCAAGATAGGCGTGAAACCCATACCTTGATGATAATTTCACCTATTTAAAATTTTATGGATGGTATTTCCTCAAATGAAATGACCTTATCAAAGTAGGAGTGAATTCTGCACTTTGATGAAGCCTTTCATTTTGCTATATATTGTTTTTATAAAACTTCACCGTTAAGATAGAAGTGATTATCCTTACCTTAATGGTAAGTTACCTCGTTTTATTCTTGTGGATCCTTAACAATGAGTTAGGATCAAACTCTCGCTTGGTAGTTAAGAGTCATACTTTGGGAAATACACCACCAAGCCAGGAGTGATGACCACACCTTGGTGACTATTTCCATCCCTTGATCTCAACCTACCAAGGTTTTAAGACTTCAATTGACAAGAAACATGTAATAACTTGAAGGGTGAACACCGCTATCTGATTAATTGACGATAGTGTTCTAACCGGTCAAGCTAAAGCATGATTCCTGAACTCAAAAGAGGTCGTTGTCACTTTAGGGTAACCCTTTCTCTTCTCACGCTTTTATGTTTCCACCTGACATTTGATCCAACTTCATGGAACCTTTTAATCTCACTTATCGACCTTCATTCTGGGTTATCACCAACGCTTAATTGCACAATGATAACACTCCTAAAACAAACCTTCGCACAAGATTAAGCCATTATAAATCTATATCATGCTTTTATGGTTATACAATGTACGGTTATGTTCAGGGGTGTGATGAATCTCGTGTGCCAGCCGTATTTGGAAAGCTATTGGTGATTGTCTTTATCGTCAATATTCTAAATTATTTAAATTTTGATCCGATCATGAACGACATCTTTGTTCCATTCTTTATCCATAATTAAGAAATGCAATTCCATTATTTTGGATAATCTTTGAACTTCTAATCTTGAAAATCTCTAAACTTCTATCTTGATTGCGACTCACAAGACTTGTTACTACATTCATTCCGATGTGGACATAGCTTGGGATATGTTCCAAATCGCCTCGTATTTCTTGATGATATAATGACGTTTGGTGCATTATTGATCGATTGACTAGTTTCGCGCATTTCATAACTTATGTGAGATAACGAGTCGAGAACTTGACTCGTACTTACCTCAAATAGTCGGTCAACGTGGTGTGTCGTTAAACATCGATCGTTAATTTTGATGATCGATCCATCTTCTGTTATTAGCACTTTCTCTAACCATCTTTGGGAACCCAACTCAAAATCTCAGCATATCGTATCATTCTTAATCCGACATTTTGACCGAAGGAACAATACATGTTCACTAGATATGCGTTAAGCTTGTGTCATTACATATAGTGGCACTTGGGATTCTTAGATTCCGTCGGTCAAACTTTCATACAATTACGGGATTTATTCATTGATTTCAAGACGTCACCTTAATACATAATTTCATTCTAGATGTTGAGAGTAGTGTGACTTATAAGTCTAATATACCTCAGGAACTCGTCATCATTTTCCGACGTTTCATGTGTCAAATCTCAAAGAGTTAGTTTGTCAATGATAACTTTCGCATTCCACTGAAAGAGTTCAAAGCTGCATGCATTGTGTCAAGAACTCTGTAAAAATCCCTTAATTTGCAAAGTGATGCACCTCACCCGTAATCAAAAGCCAACCACAGTCCGTTAGTACGCTTATCTTCATCATAAGTCTCCTATTCGTTTAGGTTTCATTCTTAATTCTGGACGAAAATCCTAAAAGTTGGGGAGACTGTAACCTTTCATGTTTTTCGTTAATTAAAAGTTAACTCTGTTATGTTCTTGTAAGGACTGTTTATGTCATTTATAAAACTATGAGGTTACTTATGATTGATCCTTGTTATATTATGTTATTCTTTAATTTAATGTTTAATAATCAAATTTATTAAAATAAACATAATAATAATAATAATAATAATAATTATAATAATAATAATAATACAATTAATAGTAATAATAATAATAATTATAATAATACTAATAATAATAATAATATTAATAATAATAATAATTTATAAAAACTATTTAAACTAAAAAATGTTAAAACTTAAAATTAATTAAGTTAGGGGGGTTAGTTTGTCAGTTTACAAACTTTAAATGGAAGTTTGGCATAAGATAATAAAAAGATCAAACTGTAGGGACCATTTATGTAAATTAGTAAAAACCCAAACTCCCACCCTTCCTTCCCCGCGATTCCGGCCGGGAGCCAGCCAAACTCCGGCCGCGGCTCCGGCCAACCCGCAAACTACCAATCCAGGTTGTTTCGTGTTGCCAAAATGCACAAAACGCTCGTGAGACAATTTCCAACAATAATAAACGAAATAATTGAACTTTAAAGCAGATTATTAAAACCCACAAGTTCGAAACCAAAACCCGTCCAACACCACAATCGTTTTGACACTTAAATCACATTAATGATGCAATTAAACATGTATACTCGTTCGTATAATCATTTAGAAACTAATGGTGTGTCTAATTTCACCTGAAATCATCTCCTTATCACAATAATCACTCGTGAAACCACCGAACATACAACACAATCGAACTCCAACTTCTGCACGTTCTCATTCCAAATTGACAGAGGGCTTTCGATCTTAAACACTATTAGAAGCTACTGGTGCGAGGAATTCGATTATAATCAACTCCAACCTATTGAATTCAAAGCTAGTACAGTCGTCACCTCACTCAAACCCGTATCCATCGAATTCCACATTCATAACAGGTAATTAAACACTATTTAGGTTCGGTTTTATTTGGGGATTAAAAGCCCCAAACATTCATTGATTAACATATTCATTCGGATGTTCAATTGGATCGATTTTGGTTTCTATGGTTCTTATGAAATTGGGGGCTTTCATTGTGTTTATGTATTTAAAAATTAAAAACCATTTCTTAGCAGGCTTAGGCGCCCTCGCCTACTGGTTAAGAACACATACTCACATCCTTGAGGTCCCGGTTCGAACCCGGGCACCCTCAACTATTTTTTTGAGTTTTTTAGCCTTTAAAACATATTTAAAAATTCTAAAAATTATAAAAATAAGTTTTGTAAATTTTCTTTATTTTAAAAGTTAACTAACTATTTTCTGTAAATTTATTTATTTAAAAACCTTAACAATTTTTTATAAAATATTATTTACAAATGTTATAAATAGTTATTTTTTATAAAAATGGACTCTAAATAATAATTTAAATCATTAATTTATTAGTGGACACCATATTATCATTAATTATGGATTAATCATGATAATTGTAGAAATTATATATATTTCACAAATTATTCACATATGTTAATTTTGAGTTATTTCTTATCAAATGTACTTTAACTAATAGTTTAGATTAATAAATGATTGTTAGTCAATACGTTATTTTAGTCATGGTTAAATCATGTTTATTTCAAAAGATTATAAAAATTTATTTACAGTTTATATTTAAACCTTATCAATTATTATACCTAATTTCTTTTTTTATATTAAACATTGAAATGGTATAATTATTTTCATTAAATCAAATATAAATGATTTATTATATAAATTTATTTACTTGTCAAAACCCCACAATTCTATTGAAACCCTAGTTCTCGTTAGAACGTTAATCTTATTATTAATCTTAGTCTTGTAATATATATGTTTAGGTGTCTTGTAAAGGAATACGTTGGAATATCGTGTAATTCTTATTATAATCTTACATACATACATCAAGTGATTATTTCTATACCCCTTTTCATATTTTCACACTTTGGGGTGAAACATGTTACTTTATAAACATTGCACTTGTAAACATGTTTGATTCTTGTAAATCTTATGGCATTTCACCTATATGTTATGGTTAGTTGATCTTTGTAGCTACCATGTAATGTCGAATATATGTACAATCATTAACTATTCCTAGCCTGGCGACGTCATAAATCTATGGGCCTGACAAGCCTGCTTGGTTAATCCAAGTACACTTAGCTAATCATATATACTTGTAAACGTTTGAGACTTGTAAAAATCTGTTAAGGTTTGATTGTGCATTCTGTCTTACATCCCTAGTTATTTTGTTCTCTAACTTACAACATGAATTGTCATATTTTATATACTTATGTATTGAAAACTATGAAAATCTCTCCAACATTATTGTTGATCTTTTATTTTTAACATGTTTCAGGAAATACTCAAGTATGATTACTACTTTAAAGCTTTGGATTGAACTTAGAGAAATAAAAAGATGAACTTGTCACATTTAACTTTATATCATGATGTTATCTTTGTTTGAGACTTATGTTTGTAATGTTACCTTTGAAACTTATGAATAATATATTTGGATTTAATAATAGCGTTATGTGGCTATGAACGATTTTAACTCTCACATCTCGACGTTTCCGCAGTCAAGGTTGGGGTGTGACAGTATGTATGTATGTATGTATGTACGTACGTACGTACGTACGTACGTACGTTGTAGGTAGGTAGGTAGGTAGGTAGGTAGGTAGGTAGGTAGGTACGTACGTACGTACGTACGTATGTATGGTTATATTCCTTTTTTAACTAACTTATTTTTCATAACTAAAAGAATCAATTGCTACTATTAATCATTTGATTAATGGATAATATTGAAAAAAAAGAAAGTACAATATTTTCATTAGATTAGTGTTAATTATCTTTTTTTAACGACAAAGATTTTTTTTTAAAAGAGATAGCAAGACATTAAACCCCAAGAAACACACAAGTGAGCAAAGAAAACCTACCTACTCTAATAAAAAGATATCTTGGATGACACGTGCCAGGACCACAATCATTTTCACCAAAATTTTCCCGACTCTCTCTCCTATTAAACAATTATCTTGATTACTAATAATATTCTTTAACACCTTTTTAGATTTAATAAATTAAGAAATAAATCTATTTATTAATGTCATTTCTAAATAAATTGTTTTTTTATAAAATAATAAACTTTTCTAAAGCATAATTTTTTTTAAATACAAATATTTTAAAATTTGTATTTTAAAAAGTCATTTTTAAAAAAACAAAAATAATCAAATTTGAGATTTAAAATAGAAAAATTTTTAAAAATGACATTTTTATAGGGTTTGTTTTAAAACAAAATGTTTATTTTTTGAAAAAAGTTTAAATTTTTTTAAAAAGTTAATTTTTTTTAAAAAGTTTATATTATTGTTTTATTGTTTTATTTATTCAACCCGTGTAATACACGGTTTTACTAAAGCTAGTTATATTTATACACGAGGAAAGTAAAGCCTAACCAACACGGGGTATAGCAACTACAAGTGTTTTTATTTCAACTTTTTGTATCATATTATTATCTGATTAACCTGATCTGAACCGAATTGAAAAGTTTTTTCCTGCTTTTTAAGAAATTAGATCAACCAAAATCAATGACTACATTAAAAAGCCCGTGACACGGTAACCTTTTTCTCATTTACTCTTTAGAGTTATGTGACAAAAGAATATATAGATATTATTAGGTGAAGTGATAACATTGTCATTTCCATTCAAACTTTTTGACCCAATCACTAGGTTGGGGTTCGAATTTCTTCGGAATATAAAAACCATCATTTTCTACTTTCCAATAACAATGCATGTCATAATACCCACGAAAACAATAGGGTTGAGTTTCTGTTACCGGTGCTTCTTTATAAACATTAAACTCCTGTTGTTTTGCGTCTAAGTAAAAATGACATGTGAAGCGCGAACGTCCCCAAAAGTCTAAGCAAAACCTTATCTGGAATTCCTTTCCGGCACTCCGAGTAGCATCCCCAAGATCGTCATCTCTTGATTTGCAATGAAACCTAAGATTGTTTACATTGGACATAATATGAACGATGCACTTATACGTAATGCAGTTAGTGTCTTCATAGTTGCTAACCAGGTTCGCATAAGGTGCATCAAGAAGGTTAAGTGATAAGATGAAGAGAAATAATAGTTTTCCCATCTGAAAATTGATTTGGTTTAACTAGGCATTCGAATAAGTTTGGCTTTATATAGCCTTTTGGTTTAGACCAAATATAATTTCTTAAATGTGATATTACATTGATATTGTTACTATTATTATAGAGATTTCATTATATTCTATCATATTATATTACTTTACATTACGTTATATTATGTTATGTTATGCAAAGATACATAGGATTATATTACATCAAATTATATTATATCATCTTACATCACATTACGTAAAGCTACGTTGTGTGCCATTACATTACAACACATCGCTTTACATAGAAGCACAGTGTATTATATCAAATTATATTATATCACGCTACATGGCTTCATGTTATGTTACATTATCAAAACAATCCTTCTTTAAATGCTTTTCTGACTCACATACATAGCACCTTCGTTTGAATTTTGGTATGGACTTGGATGCATTCCTAGGCTCAAAGCTCTTTTGGTTAGACCTTCATCTCATTGTCAAGCCCTATCCACCTTCTTCTTTGAAATTAGTCCTTTTCTTCAACTCCTTAGAGTTAAGTGCATCCAGAACTTCCTCCATGGTTAGGTATCCTCACCAGACATGAGCATATCAACAAAAGTTCATAAGAAGGTGGTAAGGATGTCAAGAATATCATGGCTTGGTCTTCATCATCTAATTTCACTTCAATATTCTCAAGATCCAACACCAACTTATTAAAGTCATTCGTGTGGTCTTCAATTGACTTACCTGGTGCCATCTGAAATGTGTGCAAACACTTCTTGAGGTAAGACGATTTGCTAAGGACGTGGTCATGTACAACCCCTCAAGTTTTGACCATACTCCTGCCGCCGCCGTCTCCTTTAAGGCCTCTCTGAGTACTCGATCACCCAAGTTCAAGATGACGGAACTATTGCCTGTTCGAGCATCTCCTTCTCTTTGTCTGACATTGTGTTAGGCAACTTTGCTTCGCCAGCCAAAGGCATCTACTACTCGTTGATGAACGAGCAACGCCTTCATTTTCAGTCGCCTTAACCCAAAGTTATTATTCTCGTCGCATTTTTTAATCTCAAACTTTGTTGACACCATTGCTTCCTTTGAACGATTTTAGATTGATTCTTGTGCTTCAATTGAGCCTCTAACCAGGCTCTGATACCAATTGTTATAAATTTGAACACTTTTAACCCTTAAACATTGCTAACTATACAAACTATATCCAAACTACTATGACATACATTTTGACTTTTATCACTAACATGTTGGGTGTGCAATTCTTAGGAGCTATTCAAGAATAGTACTATTCATTGAAGATATGAGCATTAGATAAGTTCCCTAATGTCTCCGTCGATGGACACATCCCGGTGGAAATTAATGTTTTGTCCTGACCAATTGGTGCTACAAAATACATATATTGTTTTTTTTGTTTTAGAATGTGAAATGAAATATGGTGGTCAGTATGACATTAAAATACTACATCATCGGGTGAGTATAGAACTAGTTTTGTACAATGCTATGTCAAATGGAAAATCATGACAAATCCCTGTTAACACAATCACTATACTTTCTCAACCGTATTGAATATTATTCCTCACGACCCGGTTGATAAGAATTCTATTATATTTATTCATCTATGTGGACATAGAGGATTTTTAATTTAATTTTATTTTTTATATTATATATAGCAAAGTTGAGACATGGAAGAACATCTAGCTTGCTAGCTTGCGAGCTCTTTCACTATACATAAGAACTGGGTTCGAGTCTAACATTCACTTATAATTTGCATGCTTTCTTAATTAACCATATTTAAAAAAACGTTATTATATAATACTACGTGTTTATTTTCAGGTGTAAATTTTATTTGGAACGAGTTGGGTCAAATATTATAATTTTATTTTTTTGGTATAAATTCGAATTACTCTATGTTTTGATGTAAATTTTGCTAGAAAATTTGTCAGAGCGAATTTAATATATGCTTTATCATGCCGCCTATGTCTTCCCCGCACTTGCTTATTTTGTTATACGTTTGAGTTGTTCTACGTTTTAGCGTAAATTACGTTTGAAATATAGTCGATTAAATATTAAGTATGTTTTCATTCGATGGTACTAATTGGTGTTACTCCATGTTTACGTAAATTTAGTTCGGAAACAAATTGAGTCGATTATATTTTATACTTGATCATGACACATACGCTCGCCGCCGTAGCAACGCGCGGCGAGTTAAATAACTAGTTTTATATATACCCCTCAACTTTCAAAATATTATATATACCCAAAGAAATTTTAAAATATCATATGTACCCCTAAAAAGCTTCATAAAAGTCATATACACCCTTAGAAAACTTTTAATATATCATAGATGACCAATTAAACTGAAAATATCATATATACCTCTAAAATTTTCTTAAATATCATATATATCCTTACAAACCTATTCAAATATCATATATACCCAAACCAATTTTACAATAACTTATATACTTTTCTTAATAAAATATCATAATAAATTAAGGATACGCCTAATTTCTAATTATTATTTTTTTAAACTTGTTTCATACTTGACAATTGTTTTTCATATTTAATCCTAAAAACCTACATATTGATGAGGTCCGTATGAAATCAAAATTCTATTTAAAAATATTAAATTTATTCACCTTTAAAAATTCTTAAACTTCTATGATAAAATTTTAAGGTCAATAAATTAAAAAAAAATTAGTCAAGTTTCAAGATAAAACATGATAATTTTAACAAAAAGATAAGTATTTTTAAGTAAATATATTCATTGTGATTATTAACTAGGTTATTAGTCTGTAATATAGCTTTTCATAAATTTAAAAGAATAATATTTACCAAAAATTATGATTGTTATCGTAACCATTTGATTAAAAAGTATTAAATAAATTGGAATTTTGTTGTATCGAATGAATCGTTATTATTAATCTTTCTATAAAATTAGTTATAATTAGAATAAAGTAATATTTTAATTATTAAAGTATATGTAATATTTTGATTTTAGTTTGATATATATATATATATATATATATATATATATATATATATATATATATACACACGATATTAGCAAGATTGTAGTGGTATTTATATATTATAAATTTGATTTAGGCATATATGATATTTGAGAAGTTATCTATGAGTATGATGTTTTTTCAGGGATATATATGACATTATAATGTTGATTTGGATATATTTGTTATTTGAAATTTGTGTAGGTATATATATGATATTTAAGAAGTTTCCAAGGGTATATATGATATTTTATATTTTGTTTGAGCATATATGATAATTTAAAGTTTGTAAGGGTATATAAATTATCTTCGATTAAATCGTTAAACGTAGGGGTGTAAACGAGCCGAGCCTACCCCGAGCTCGCTTAGGCTCGAGCTCGGCTCGATTTGGTTTTTGGAAGCTTGAGCTCGAGCTCGGCTCGTTTATAGTTTTATTTATAAAGCTCGAGCTTGACTCGTCGGAAAATTCTCAAGCTCGAGCTCGGCTCGGGCTCGGCTCGTTTATTGTTAAATTATTAAATATTATTTTTATAATTACTTTTATAATTATTTATAAGCATACTTTATATATAACATAATATATATTATTTAACTATTTTTCATCATAATAATATATTTATAATATAATTTATGTAAATATGTATTTATATATATTTAATATGTAAATAAAAATATATATATACAAAAAGCTCGTTTAGGCTTGTGAGTCAGCTTGAGCTCGATATCCTGAATCTCGGGCTCAAGCTCGTTTAGTAAACGAGCAATAATCTGAGCTCGAGCTCGTTTAAGCTCAGTTCGATTCAAGCTATTTTCAAATTAATCCTGAGTAGCTTGCGAGCTAGCTTGACTCGTTTACACCACTAGTTAAATGGCATCCTTGCAAATACTTTCAATTAGGGTGTTCACGGTCCGGTTTTCGCCGGTTTTTAGATCAAACCGTAACCGAACCTTTACTAACGGTTTTTTATCACTTAAAACCAAAACCGAACCAATCAAAAGTAAAAAACCAAACCAAACCGAACCATTGCAACCGGTTTGGTTCCGGTATGGTTTCACGGTTTGGGCTTTTTTAGGCTCATTTAAGCTAAGTCTTTGAGCTGTCAAAAACAGCCCAAAGCTATCAAAATGCAGCCTTAAACAGGTCCAAAATCCTGCCAAAATGCGGCCTTAAATAGGTCCTAAAACATACCAAAACGCAGCTCTAAACCTGTGTACAAACTGCCAAAATGCAATCATTAACCTGCCTAAAATAAGCAGCTAACAAGCTGTCCAAAATAATTAAAATAAACTGTCCAACTATATGGGCATGAATACTACAAATTGGTGTTTAGGACTTACAAGGCTTTCAAAATCAAGAGATTTATTTTGGCTTCAATTTGTCAAATAAAAATATGACAACCTAAACTCTGAAAGCACAAACTAAAAATATAAACATTTATGAGGGTTTAAGTCTTTAACCTTGAATTAATAGTTATGTATAAATATACATATATATATATACATATATGTGTATATATTGATATACGGTTCGGTCCGGTTTTTTACGACTGGTTTTTGGTACAAACCGTAAACCAAACCGTTCACAACGGTTTGAAAATTTTGAAACCAACCAACCGAAAGTTTAGAAAAAAAACCAACCGTGAAATCAAATCGAAGTCCGGTTGGACGGTTTCGCGGTTTGAAACCGAACCATGAACACCCTACTTTCAATAATCAATATCAGATACCACGAACACGTGGATCCACATGCTTAAGTGGGGGGAAGAATTTGGAGCGCACAGCAATTTGCTATCTAAAATAGGAAATTCCTTATCCTTAAATTTTGTAAAACTTTATTTATGGCAGGATTACAAATTCAATGAATCGAATGAAGTTTCTACGGTACATTCCCCATACATTGCAGATATTTGGAAGCCATGAACTTCAATTTTGAAGATACTAAAGAACATGTGGCCTAATATCTACTGGAGGAAAGAATTTGGAATCCATACCTGATGTAGAGCACGGAACGAAATCGAAGTTCAAACACGTTGATTCTGTGAATACCCTTGATGATCTTCACCCAAACTCCCAAATTCGACTCAAGAGTCACGAATTTGAAAATACTAATTTTTAATTTCAATAATGTCCTAGTGTCCTTCACATTTCATCCACATAACTTAAATAAGCAAACAAAATCCGAACGGATCTAAAACAAACAACCATGGGCCAAACAAAAACCCAAAACAAACCCGGAAAACTAGAAAAAATAAAAGTGACCAAAAAACCCATCTAAAAGCCTTATTTTGGAAAATTAACGGGATAACCTGCCTACGGCAGTTACCATGACATAACCCTCGTTTCCACGGTCGTTTTGACTGGTAGCACGTCAGAAACGGAGGCTCATATCCTAGATTAGGGCCATTTTCATACAGCGCGGTCTTGAGCCTTCAAAAACAGTAAGACCTGGTCTTCGACACTTAGGCTTTTATCAATACTACTTTGGAGGAAATTAAAAAGATTTATGTTGATCCCTAAAATAGTAAATTCATTGTACTTAAATTTTGTAAAACTTTGTTTTTACCAAGATAAATATCAGGATAAGTAGACGCAAAGAAGCTTCTCCATGACGTATGTTTCTACATTCACTTTTTCATCTGCACGTATACAAACGCGGAAAAAGGTTTTAAAAACACAGACTGTTTGATTTTCAGAAGACTTTTCTTTTAAAAAATGTGTCCCTGAGCTCTGCACGATACAGACTAGTGTCTTCACAAGGTCTTCAAACCTCTTCTTCCTTCACAAAAAAACACAACCAACCACCATCCTCATCCTAAACTCCCACCACCATCTTCTCAAGGGCGCTCGATCACTTCCGGCAGCCCCTCCAGGCGGCCCTTCAGGCGACACACCTCCATCCGCCCTCTTCTCCATCAGAAGGCGCTCCACCATCCGCCCTCTCCTTCAAGCGGTCACTTCCGACGGCCCCTCCAGCCGCTCCCTCCAGCCCACTCCCTCCAGCTGGCTCCCTCCAGCGGCGGTCTCCAGCCTCGACCTCCAGCCTTCGATTTCCGGCGGCCCCTTCAGCCTCTCCTTTAGGCGGTCACTTCCGACTGCCCTATATGCTTATCGTCTTATTATACAACTTCTACATAAGACAAGCATCCAATCCACCAAGATCTTGCAAATTCAGGTAAAAAATTCGTGCTTTTTTGCTCATACTTTTATGTTTGATGTAATTTCAATCGGGATTGTATCATATGTTTTGATTTCAGATTGTGGATGTTAACTTCTTCCTGCCATTGTTTGATTCATCGGTCGGATGTTTTGTTTTCAGAATATTACCCAAGATCTAATTATTTATTTACTTTCTTATGGTTCTGCATAAGATAATCGTTTGTAGTTGTTTATGTTTTAGATCTGTGATTGTTATTGGATGAAAGTCATTTTGAATCAATTTTGTTGGTATATTTGGTTTGTTGTCTGTAGAGGATGATCTGAACTCAATGATGTTGTTTAATTATGAAGTGATAAATATATATCAATCGGATATAGTTTTTTTTTGTTAATTTCTATAATGATAAAGGACCCTAATTGTGTAATTTGGGCTTCTACATTTTTAAAGGTAGAAATAGATTTTGACTTTTGTAGTCAAGTTACTGATAATTAAGATCCAGTAGTCAAATATACATCTTTCCTTTATGTGAGAAAAGACCCAATTGATGGTAAATTTAATTGTTGCTGTAGAATTATCATTTTGAAATGGGACTCAGATCTTGAAGGTGTGATATATTTGTAATCTCTTTTTGTTTCCATTTGTTTGTCATATAAAAACTTATGATTATGCAATTTGCTATTGAACTGATTGTTGAGTTGTATTGCAAGATGAGTGGATACAGGACTTCATAGTTTCCCTTAGTGATTGTTTGATTCTTGTTTGTTTTCTGTTGAAGTTTAATATTTCGTTGTGTGAATTTTGTTTTGGTGCTGCCAATTTGGGATTGTTAGCTTCAATGATGATAATCGTAGTTTGGATTTTCGAATCTAATATTAGTGTGGGTGATGATGAAAATTATCTAAAAATGTTTGTTTTTCGATCTTACGGTCGTTATGTCGGTAAATTATGTCTGTTGATTACATTTGATTGGCTGTAATGAACATATATTATTCAATTTGTGTTGATATTGGATATCAATATGAACAATGGGGTTGTGCTGCTTATATGACTGTATATGCAAAGATAAAATGTTAAATGTTATGAGAATGAGTAAAGAGTACTTGTTCAATTGTTTAATTACAGAATATTTAACAGTCTGCAGATGTTAGAAAAACAAATATTCTTTTTTCTTACAGACTGCAAACGTTTGGTCCATCTCTTCTGCTGCAGATGTCTGCAGATGTGATTCGCAAACTGCAAATGTTTTCCTGTAAAAAAACAAACAGCCCCTAACAGACTCTTTATCTTGCCACTCTTTATCTTGCCATACTGTTGCCACCTCAGCTACAATGATTTGGCGGACTTACCAATTAAATAAACAAGACTTATAATTAAACCCTTTTACTATCACATAATGACAAGTTTAGCCTAGAGAAATATATCAAGTTCCTATATTTAAACCGATCGAAACTTCAAATAAATTAAGAATTTTAAGTATAGTTAGTACTTAATAGTTTTTTTTAATACAAACTTACACAATGTGTAAGTTTTTTAAGTTGTAAATAGTTTGGTTTTACTATTCGGACTTTATAATTATGAATATGAAAGAATGTATGCATATGAGGAAGTTATTCTTGGAATTGAACTGTTTAGGAGTTGAATTAAACAACGATTAGAGAGGGTTGATAATTTACAAACTTAAGCTATATGATTAACACCGGATGATGCAACACCAAATTATATTGTTACATAAATATAATCTCTGATCCATTACATCTATTTACTAACCATCAAACGTTGTCAACATTTGTAGCTATAATCTCTATAACTTGAGTCTTATTGCTAGGTTGTTGTTTTGTTTTGTATTTGTATTGAGACGCTACATGCAAAAATGCTAAAAAAATTTAATACTCCCAAAACTGCAAACATCCAATAAAACCTATCAAGCCTACCCTTATCTAAGTCGTTGTCGAGCCAGTGAGTTGTCAAGTTTGTTATAGAAACTAACAAGCTGCTGGCAAAATAGCCATAGCCACGGTACTAACGAATAATCCCGTGCCTATGGATTTCATTCTCTCGGGAGTTTCTTCCATGAAGAATTCAAACTGCGCGCCCGTAGGTGAAAGCTTCACCGGCACCGACGAAGAAAAGTTGTGGAGCTAACCAAAAAGCGGTGATTTTCACACCGTGTTGCAAAGACATTTGTCTTCTTCTCTTCTCACATATAGCAGCTACCACCATTCCCACCACGGAGAAAACAAGCCCAACTCCAGTTTTCTGAAGGCTTGTTAGTCCTTTCCGATCGCGGGTCGTCGTTATACGAACGAATACCCTTTCGTAAAGATATGTGAATAGGATGGTGGAAAAGTATAAGAAGACAGACAATGAGGTTGCGGGTATCTTCAATCCGCTGCAATTGCGGTTCATGATAGCTGCTTGCTCAAGTGTAAGGTATCCATTTGTGGATACACCGTCCAAAACATAATGCTTGTTAACCATATGGGCATAAGCATTACCACCGTTTTAACATCTTCTACTTGAGCTACGGTAATAACTCCCCACTGATTGCTTTTATGATCTTCATATTTGGACGAGCTATCATCCCTTATTGCAGCCTTTTCAAGACACCTACACCTACATGCATGTATCAAGTTATAATTATTGGTAGATCGAATTCGCAAGATGTTATAGCATAAATTTACAACTGATATATATTATATTCTCACCAGGGTTTCTGTGTGTTGGGGACTTTAGAGTGGTGACCACTGTTCACGTAGCTAGGATGGTTAGTGTGAGCTAACTTGCTGTTTTTAAATGCCCGATATATCACTTTGAGTACAACCGTCAGTGCGCTCCCTTCCGGTCTTTTATAACGGTAAGATCTTTCGCCGCATAAGAGCAAAACAAGCGATATAACCATCATCCCAGCACATATCCAGTTTCCAGCCCCACCATCTCTATTCAATTTGTCTTGTATGTATACAAGTACAGTTATTGCAAAAAGTGAGCCGATGCTCACAGAAAGATAGAACAGGTTGAAGAATCGAGCCATTGCTTTCAGTTCCTTGGGGTCTGATCTTTGGAATTGGTCATATCCGAATCCGGAGGCAGTTGATTTTATTCCACTAGCACCTAGTGCAAAGGTGTATAAAGCTATGAATAATATGCATTTTCCTCCATTGGAGATGTGACCTTTTGCATTCTTTATAATATGGATAGATGTGTCTAGTGCTATTAAACCCTGTTTCAACAAATTGTTAGAAATTATTTAATTATAGAAATTATTTAATTATATGGCCACGTGACTAATTTGATAAGTTAGTTTAGTTATCATAATAATTGACCAATGGCCCTTATTGATAAGTTAATGCAAATATCAATTTATTGATAATTGCATTTTAGTCCCTGTTAGATCTAGAAATAATAGGTCTAGATCATTTTGTATAGGCGTAGAACTTTAATCAATACTTGTAATAAATATTTGTAACTGATTATCATTATATATGCTTTGAGTATATAGGGTAACTCATATAATCTGTGTTACTTTTTATGTATGATGACAGACACAAACATTATACTTGGTTGAATTTTTGAAATCGACTAAGTGTAAGAAACATATATGGATGAACATTTATGTTCTTCCGTAGATATGTTTCTTACAAGACCAATCATCAAAGATCCGTGGAGTTCCTGCGGAAGACACCCTTTGTCTTCCAATGAACATCACCCAAGGACAAGTGAATATTCCTACGGAAGACAAGGTTCCTACGGAAAAACAGAAGTTCCTGCGGAAGACAAGATTTCTGCGGAAGACCAGAACACTTGTACAATCTCAACCAGTGAACAAGTCAACAAGTCAATAACAAATCCCAAGAGATCCGGTGTTTCCTTAACAGACTCATAATTGTCTATAAATATGAGTCCTAGGTTTCACATCAAGGAGAACACAATTAAGCAATATTACGCCTGTCAACCATCACATCATTGTGCAATCCTAGTCGCCGTCACATCAACAACAAAATTCATTCGATTGAAGAAATCAATGTTCATAGTATTATAATTATTCTTTTGTAATCATTACTCAATAATTAATAAAATATTTTTGAATCAATTACTGTGTTCGTATTTACTGTGACATCGTGTTTGTGTTCTTCAATTAACATTTAACACAATTAAACAACAATTAATGATTATTCCGCGATCATTAACTTGTTTTTGTTTTAATACTGATAATTCCTGAATTGAGATCCTTGGACTCACAGGTGATATCAGAGCCAAGTGCTCATTGATTTAGATCTCACAGTCCCTCCATGAAAATATCTTGATGGACGATATTGCCCTTACGGATAACTATAAATAGGGGGGGTTATGATTCTAATTCTTCTTAATGTCCAATTAATCAATCAAATACATACATGATGTTTCTCTCAATCATCCAACATATAAAAAAGTATGAAGAACATCATAATGATGAAATCTCTATCATAACTTGGGCATTCAAAAGAGATTAGAGAATTTCTACATACGATCGCACCATCAAGAACGTGATCGAATCTTCTAACAAGTAAGTTGTACTTTCTTCAATCTTGATTATGTTGAAATTAATCCACACAAATAAGATTCGTTATTTAAGGATGGTTAATTAGGGATGTTCGAAAGTTGATGAGATGCTTTGATTCAAATGGTTATAAGGGACGAGTCATTAGAGTTTGCAATTGTGGTAAATTAAAAAGGAGAAGCAAATAAAGATTGGATATTGAAAACTTACGATGGCACATATACATGCAGACAAAACGATGGCTTTGTAGCGACCAAATTTAACATCCGCCAAGAACTCTCCGAAAATTGCAAGAATATTGAGAAAACCCAAGCAGTTTGTCATAATGTTTGCAGTTTTTGATGAAGAAAATTGCAATCTCCACGCAGAAATGTGACTAAATTGATAAACACCCCCACCACACAAAATCTTTGTGCGAGCTCAACTCCTGCAAAGAAAAGATAAAGTATGCATCAAGCTAGTGAAGTTCAGACCTCAATATATTATATATAAACATAACAAACCAAACGCTGAAACTGTTAAGAACAAAGAATGAAATCTACCCAGTAAACCCAATACCATATAATAAGTTATATAAATGTTGTTACTATGGAATGCAAGGACCAAAGTTAATGACTAATGTAAACAAGTCAAACGAGTGTAGTTGTGGGAGTGTTGGACCGTATAGTCTCTCTCTATAATTCTTACAATTACAAGTCCTTGAACGTAAGTTTAGTTAATAATTTCTCATCTGTTTTTTAGGGATGGACTGAGAAATAATTAGCTTTTCCCATCTGTAGTGGCGATTCGATCCCCTTAATTGATTGGGAGTTAAAATGGGAAATAAAAGGAGTTTTATATGCACCGCGGATAGATTCATATTTTTTGATGGATTGGTAATCAACTTGATTTATGATTTAAGCTTTTATAACTTGTATCTGATTTAATTTTAATTTTGTTTTCCTTTTAATTTTGAAAGAATTACATATTGGTCTTTATGATTTGATTATATTGCAAGTTTAACCCTTACATTGTTAAAAACTAACGGGCGTTAATGATGGCGACTAAACTTGCAACCATCTCATAAATATTTGGACTAAGTTTACAATTTCTAAATTTTAGGAATGAAACTTGCAATATGTTCAAACCACATGGGCCATTTGTGTAATTTTCTCTTTTTTTAATAGTCTTCCTTGAGGAAGAGACAAAGTATAGGTGTACATTGAACTCGGTTTTCCGGCCCGACTCGAACCCGACCCGGGTCCAATCCGATTCAACCTGATAGGTTCATCCCAGTTTGCCCCCTTCATAGCCCAACCCGGATTCAACCCAGGTTTTTAACCCGACCTGAATCTGACCCGGTCAACCAGCTATGAATCCACCATATTATTTAAAGTTACATAATAGTTTCTGTTTACAAGGACTTTTGCTCCTTTAAAAACACCATCTTAATGTCTCTTTGCCCATCGGGTTGGTCGCTTAATTCGAAGGGTGATGCTTAATAGGGGCCGCCCCTTCCTCCGTCTCTTTTTTTAATTAGTAGTTTATATTTAGCCCAGTAGTTTAAAATTTTTAATATATATTGAGTTCCCAACCCTTATATAAAATTAAATTTCACCCCGCCCACTTTATGAAAATGTTTCTGGCACTAGTCATGGCGAGCCCCCACCAATTGAATTCATTACCAAGTAACTAAGAACTCTCTCGTATTTCACCTTAGACTATACGTAGTGGTAAAGGAGATGGTTTTAATAATGATGACAAGAATGCAAGTGGCTTCAAACACCACTACATGATAGTTAAATGGGACTCCAAACCTATGAGGTGTTAAGCCCTTAACAGGATCCAAACACAACTTTGGTTACAATGTTGCATCAATATGGTTCTAAACACTAGTTAACCACTACACTGATTTAAATGGACTTTAGTAAAATGATTTTATCTTCTGCATGGCATCTAGGTAGCATTTTAACTAAACAACCATTACACGTGGTCTTATAAACTCTTAAAGGTTTTATCTAATTCATATGTGGGGTACTTATGTGGGGTACTAAAAGTTTTCATATCTCTAACTTTTGTTTCCTAAGGGCACATGAAGTGTTGAAGGGGGAAACAACGGGGAGATTGGGCTTGAAATTGGTTGAGGTAATGGGTTGATGGTTAATTCGATTTAATTTGGAGTAAAGTGGGAGTAAGTGGGTGTTTGGGAGTGCTTTTTTTACTTGCTTTTTAACTTATTAACTTTTGAAAAGTTAAAAAGTCATTTATAATGTTTGGTAATCTGATGATTGTGAGGGAAATAAGTTAATAAGTCACTCCATACTAACTTATTAACTTATTTAACAAATCAATAAGTTAAAAAGGACTTATAAAAGGAATCCCAAACACCCCCTAAGAGTAAAGTAAAGCCGTTAAAAAATACCTAAAATAAGAGAGGCTGCACGCCAGCAACCTGTAACAGATTTGATTGCAGGATGGCCTCGGAAGTCTAGAGATTCTTCGTTTTCGATTTCATCTCCCGTAGGACTTCCTTGTAAATTTGTTGGTAATTCATCTTCACCGTAAACAGGTATCACCTGCGAATTTGGTGATGATTCAACCTCGCTGACTACAACGAAATCTGGTGATGATTCAATCTCACTGTCAACAATAGAATCTGCCGATGGCTCAATCTCACTGTCAACAACAGAACCCCCTTGTAAATATGGGGAGCCTTCAATACTCTCGTAACTCTTCGAGAAGTAAGATCGTGTGTCATCATCACTATCGTCTACATTCGGTGTACAAAAGCTACGCCTTGACGTTGCTAGAGGCTTTGAGATTGCCTGAAAACCCATATATATAGAACTTCCATTACCAATTTTCATTCTATAGTCATGGTTAAACAGACACATATTTAAAATGATTCAAGGTGATTTGACCCACTAACTAGCCGTATACTTTATTTGTGTCACTGCCACACATTACAAAAATAGGGCGATAGCGACTTTATAAACCGATCCAAAATTTTAACCAGTCAAACACTATAGCGACAACTTGTTACTTGCCTTATGATAGCCAAATACTTCACTTTGTTCTAGGCCACAAGCAAGGAAATCATTGTATACCGAGAGACCAAAAAAGTTGTTCTCATAATTTGTTTGAGCTCTAAAGGTACGAACCTGAAAAAAATGTGCATAAAAATGTCATAGAAATAGTTGAAGTAGTTAAATCCAGAAAATAAGCTAAGCGAGAAGTAGCTCACAGGAAGACGTTTCATGTCCCATAAACTTAAAGTGTTGTCTATAGATGCAGATGCAAGCTCATCATTTGACAAAAACTTGTCATATGAAACAGAGTTTTGAACGATATGAAGAGGATGGCTGGTGTTCCTTAAATCATAGTAATGTATGCGATGGTCTAGTGAGCCAACCTGCAAATTCCCATGTTTGTTTTAGAAGTTGCTTCAATCATTTCTACTTGGGTAAAGAACATTGCGGACTCGGATGTACACAAATTCACACGCGTGCATGATCATGAATTATAAGATTAAACAAAGATAACACATTTCGTCGGAGTTATTATATGTGTAAGCTTGTGCTTTTTGGATTATTTGAAATTTAGATACAACGGGATGTTAAAATTTTGTAACGTTTATTTTGACGAGTTATATTAAAAAATAATAATAATGGAAACAAAATACATAAGAATCAAACATGGAGCAAGTGGTTTTCCAGGGGGTACACGACCTGGGTTGACTCACATTTTGATTATGTTTGTTTATTTTACACTAGGTTAGTCCCCATATTACACGGATTGAATAAATAAATTATTAAATAATTAGTAATAAAAATTTATGTATTATAAAATCATGCTTAAAGATAAAATATTATTATAATTACGTACAAATAGTCATTTTAAATAAATAAACAATTATGTATTTTTCTTAAACTTTTGTTTTATCAAAAATTATGATTTTTAAATTAAAAAATTGGAATTTTTAAATATTTTGTTTTAAGAAAAATGATTTTTTTAAAGTTTGTTGTGTTCAGTATTTTATAAAATTTTTGTTTTTACAAAGTGTTCTTTAATAAAAATAGGTTTTTAATTTATTAAATTATACATTTTTTAAATTTAAAAATGGATGAGTAATATTATTAGTATTCAATATTATTATTAATAATATATAGAATTAGAAAGTAAGTATAATGACGCTTACAATTGTTTCACGCTTATTTTAGTTTTTTATAGATAGATAGATATGCTAAAAACCCATTAATTAAACGGATTATAGTTAGTAATAAACAAGAAGAGTTAAAGTATAATATTTTAATATAAAATATAATTAAAATTATATATACGTAATAGTTTAACAAATAAAATAATTATACTATTTTTAAATACTTTATCTAAATAGTTTTATTTTAAACATAAGTTTAAGATATTAAAAAATAATTTTTATATAAAAATCTTGTTTTTATAACTTTGGTTTGTAATTATTCTTGTTGTTTTAGTAAGACTGTGTTATAAAAAATTCACATGCTTAGAGTTTTTTAAAAACAAAACGATTTAAAAATTTTGTTTAAAAAAAGGTTTAGTGTTTTAGAAAATTTAATGAAAAGATGTGATTTCTAATTTCTTTAATAAAATGTATTTTCAAAAAAATAGTTTGATTTTTAAAAAAATCTAGATAAGAGAGATAAATATAGTAATTAATAAACTTCATTTTATATGAGTATTTAAATTACTATATACCTTTTTAAAGAGAAAATTAATATGTGGATGTCTAGAAAAATAACTAGTAATAAAAAATAGATTAAGAGAATGACAAGTGGCAAAAGAAACCTTGCTTTATTAGATAACTAGCGTTAGTAAACCCGTGTAATACACGGGTTGAATAAATAAAATATTAAATTGAATAAAAATTATTAATTATAAAACGATAGACTAAAACATGATATGATTGAAATTATGTATAAATAATAGTTATAAGTAATAAAAAAATAATATGAAATTTTTAATTTTTTATTTTTCAAAGATAAATTACATTTTGTTTTTAAACAACATTAAGTTTTTTTAAATTTCCTTACTATAAATCCCTATTTTAATTATTTTCGTTTTATTAAAAAAATACTTTAAAAACCAATTTTAAAATATTACGTAAAAATAATTTTATTTTTAAAAAAAAAATCTTTGTATAAAAAACTATCTATATAAAAATAACATTAATAAAATTTATCTTTCTTAATTTATTAGAAAACTAATTATAATGTAAAAATAAATAGATAATATTATTAGTAATTAATATGGTTATTTAATATGAGAGAGAAGCGGGAAAAATTTGTTTAGAATGATTATGGTGCTGACACGTGGCATTAGATGAGTCTAAAAAATGACATGTGATAATCATAGTTACCCTTTTATTAGAGTAGTGAGATATGGATTTTGATATGCACATTAGGGTTCTATTGTAATTTTAAAACTTGTTATTATTTCCGTTTATATGTGTACTGAGATTAAAAAAAAAGCCATTCATGTTTATTTAAAAAACCAAAGAATCAGCTCAAAAAAAATTCGAATGACTCCTATTAATTGATTGATTATGTATTCATTTCATCCAAGAATTCTTAAATTATACGAAAAAAGTACTTGTTATTTAAAAAACTAAAGAATCAGTTTATAAAAAATATGAATCGCTTCTTTTAATAATTGATTGATTTTGTATTCATTTCTTAACGTACCGAGTTTTTTTAGATATCTATGTATTTATAATACATAATTATTTCAAAAATAAAATTATAAAAAATTCCCTAAAAATCTCGCCCATCTAAAGATATTATATATATATATATATATTAAAAGGCAATGTCGGTGTTGTGAGTGTGAAACACTGTAGCTCAGAGTACAAATGATTATGCCTTGGGTACACCTCTTCCTTCCCTATCTTCGACTGCAACCGTTCCCTATCGGCCTCGCCCTCACCATTTCATCATCGCACCGAACCCACCATCCACCACAACCATCTCTGTTGACTCACACCATCACCACCGACGAAAGCCATCCTCAGGCCGAGGGCGTTTCCCGAGGATAAATATCAACTGCTGGTGGTGCTGCGATGGGGACTTCTGATCCTTCGGCGCGTAGGTGTTGGTGGCAGGAGGTGGGGCATCCGATGAGGTATACGGGGAAGATGAAAAGGCATGTAGATTGAACATTGGTGGTATCCGATTCCGGCGAGTCATGAACCTCCGATTGGGTCCGATGGAGAAGGCGGAGGTTGCAGGGGGGCGATGGTGGTGATGTAAACAAAGTATCCCTTCCGCCACGTCGTTAGCGCCGCCGTGGGCGGTGGCTTCTGGGCGCTGCCGGCCCGGCCGGATTTCGGTCAGGTATGGATTTCGGGTGGATTTCGGTCGGATTTAAACTTTTGATCCAGATTTATATATATTTGCTACAACATGTATTGATTTGCAACTTGATTACGTTGAATTCATTCCTGATGCGAATCCGATGAGTAGATCGTTCACAGATTCCGTTCAATGAAGATTAAACCTAAGGAAATCATGTATTCAAAGGCCAATTCTGAGGTACCCACATACTAATTTTGGTTCAAACTGATATTTTTGTTAAAATCACACTGAGCAAATCTGTAATCCAAACACTACAATCTGGTATTCTGGTTATTAAGACCTCAAATCCCACTAATCACATAATCAGTCAAGCTGCATTTCCTGACTTATACTAACATAATCAGTCAAGCTGCATTTCCTGTCTTTTACCCCCTTGAACACCACCACCAAGCTGTGTTTTACCTGATGGTTGCTCAAAAAGACTTCATCTTACTAAACATGCAGTCAGTCATATTGACAATTTTATACGATTTTGAAATGTTATGTTACTACTACTTCTTAACATATTCACCCTGAATAAATTATTCAAAACTTCTACATCCTTCTTTTCATATAGTGGGCAATTGATTGTGCTGTGAAAAGCCGAGATGGTTGGGTTAAAGGAGAATTTGAAGCTCTAACTAATCCGGTAACTATCTGTTACAGCTACTTGGGTAAATGTCAAATCCAAATTAAAATAAAACCAAATGACAACTATGTGTAGAATATATCATAGCCAAAGCTTTGCCGTTTAGAAGTGGATACCTGGGGTGGGTTGGGCTTTTGACTTTGGTAATGCTAGGTTTCATTTGTTAATGTTTTGGATTCATTGGGTTCTTCAGTTTTATTATACTACATATTCAATAGAAATTTAGATGATTTGATAATTCAAAGCTTATGATTCTTTAGATTAAATAATGTAAGGTGAAGTAATAAGAATTGGTTTGCACATCATAGTTATGATCATTGTTTTACTTTGTTATCTGACTCAATGTTAATGCTTTTATTTTTTGACAAGCTCTGCTCTTTATTTTTCGTTCTTGCTAATATGTTAGTTGTTTTGTGAGATATTTAGATGTGTGTTTTGGCATAGATAACATCAGAATTTAGATATTTTTAGCTTGGTTTCTGGACAGTTAGGCTTTTGATACAACATACATAATGATATAATGGTGTCCACTGGAGTCATCAAAGCTAAAGACAAGTCCGCTGGTCACTTAAAGGTATGCCCAAGTTTCTATGTTCTATATAGTTAGTTTCATATTTGTTATGTTTTTTCAGATAGGTAACGGGTCAAAATGGTTGGGTCATGCGTACATGTTTTCTTGACTCAAAACGTTTGTCAACATAGATTACTTTTTATCTATTACACATTGAATGTCATATGTGGGTAGAGTGTTTAACTCACAGTTGACATGAAAAAATATTTTCTCGCTTAAAAATTAATTATTATTGAGGTAATAATATAAGGTTTCATAAATACTGTGACTTATTAGGAAGTTTTTATCATATACAGTCAGCCAGTTGGACCTATTCAACATGCTACCTTTTATTTTATCAGTTGGAAAAAAAGCAAACCTAAATTAGAATTTAATCGAGTGAATGGGTTAAAATTCATGTTGGCTATTTTAACAACTTAAAATTTCAGTTTAAGTGTTATATACATATACATTTTATAATCAGGTTGGTGCTAAAAGATTATTGTCATGTTTGTTGTGGATGTTACTGAGAACAAGCCCGCACTTGAGTTTTCGTTGTTTCATAGGTAGCTGCAAAACAAACTGTCTTGCTTCTTTTTCTAAGGAATTATTAACCCATTTCAATAATACAAGCAAATGAACCCTTAAGTCATGAAGAATGGGTGTTATATCATTGTTAAATGAGTCTTTATCATTTTGGTACATTTAGTTTGATATGCTTTTACTATGGATCTTCAAGTAAAATGGTGGAAATTGGACAATTATAATTGTGTGTTATGTCAAATAATACAAGTCTTTGAAATTACAAACTTTTTCTTAAAAAGTTAACATTTTAGCTTTATAAATCCATGAACTTACCTCTGTACATGGTTGATTGGTTTAGTAATTATTCTCACTACCTGTATATGTCTTAGCATTTAGGAGCCATGTTTTTGTAGATTTAGGTGTTTTAATATGGATGTATTACTTTTGACTTGGACTTCTTTGTAATGCTTCACAGTTATCATTACACATTAGACTTTTAGACCTTAACAATGTGTTTAGGACTGGTATTTATAGAGTTTTTAGGCTTTCATTTGTTTGTATAAACACATCTAATGTTTCGATGGCTTCGATTTTTTACGTTTTCTTGAATTTTCGGAGCAACCAAATCATTTAGTGTGTAAAAGCAGAAACATTGCTGATACGAGTTGGCATATACAAAAATTAGATTTCAAGAAAGGGTTTAAAAGTATGTGGTGCATACAAATAGATTTTAGACCAACTAACCATGATCTTATCCTCAAATTGAATATTATAATATGTTATACCAAAGTGTTATATTCTATGGATATTTCCTCGATATGCCACAATTAACCGCAACCACACAAATAGATAGGATCCAGTTTAAAGTAAGAAACTCGAACCCTAATATAAATACAAGCTAGAAAGTAACTTTTATGTTTTATGTTATAATATATAATAATAACCTGCTTGGTACAAAGAGATCCACTTTATAATAACTGGTTGGAAATATCTATCCTGCTTGATAGAAAACTGATTTGTTAACTAATTGGTTCAACTCGCGTCATATGTAGATTGTGAACATAGTGGAAGTTATTGTTTCAACTACTTGGGTGATTCTTTGGTGTTTCGGGAATGTGAAGTTGTGTTGTGGAAACAAAATCAAAGGAAGGAGATGATTATGCATGACATTTATCATGTATTTTATTTATTGTATACATCAAGAAGAGAGTCGAAAGTCGTTTGTCGTTTCAATTACATATAACCATTGTAAATTTACTTTTGTTGTTTATACACGTTGGTTTGTTTTTCATAACGAATCCCCGCCGCAACGCGCGGTGGGAGTATAACTAGTTGTTATTATGAATAAGTAAGCTTTTTTAGTATTTATCATATTTTATCTTAATTATTACGTTTGAAAAGGTTATATCTTTTTCATTTTTATAAATATATTAAAAATACATAATAAAAGTTACAGTAATTTCAAAAATAAATACTAAGTTAAAATATTATTAAAAACTTACGGAATTTATATTATTATATATAAAAACCTACGGAAATAATACTCTTTATTTTTTATAAAAATTTATTTATTTTATGTATATAAAAAATTTATATTCTTTTACAAAAATTTGTCTAAATCTCCATTTTTTTATAAATAAAAAGTATTAATATTTTATACATATATAATATTATACATTTTTCAAAAATTCAAACGAGTAGGGACAATTATATAATTTTGGGTGAGGAAAACATTTGATTCTTCGCCTAGTCAGCAAGGATAAACACCCAAAAGTGACACTACAACCATTTCTTTGCCCACATGGCGAGGAATTGCCGCAAGTCAGATTCTAATTGATTTATATTTTGGTAATATTTATTTTGATAAATTCACTTGATCAATTGGTCAATCTAGTAATTTTCCTTTGATTTTAACTTTTCATTTATTATATATTTCCTTTATCATCTACATATAAAATTATTTGTCTTCTTATTAAGTCACGTGTTTTACACACACATCCAACTTTCTCCTCCTCTTTTGGTACCATCTAAGATGTTGTTTATTTTTTCTGCAGAAAAACGTCTGCAGTATGCAAACTACATCTGCAGACATCTGCAGCAGAAGAGGTGGAACAAACGTCTGCAGTCTGTAAGAAAAAAACTGTTTATTTTTTTAACATCTGTAGACTGTTAAAATATTCTGTAATTAAAGTAAACATAATTTTTAAACTTTAAAAAAATACTTTTACATTAAAATATAAATAAAAATCATACAAATACATTAAAATATAAATAAATGTCATACAAATACATTAAAATATAAATAAAAGTCATACAAATACATAAAAATATAAATAAAAGTCATATAAAATAAATGTACTTTTACATTATTCGATATTATGCATTAACTGCTCGACAATTTCATCTCGTAACACGCGCCTCTTCTTTATGTTTGTTTCCGGAAAATTCTAACCGCAACATCAAGATGTTGACAACCAACTCTTATGTCGGGGTGACATGTTCCAGGGATAAAGAGGTGGTGTAGAAAACAAGAGGGGAAAAGTTATGGCGGTCTAATTATTAGATTGATTTTGATCGGGTTAAAAGTGGGGTCAAATGGGTGGCAATAAGTTTTATTTAAGCATATGGTTGCTATTGTTTTAGCAAGTAGCGGGTCAATAGTAGTGGGTCGATTATAATGCGTGTTCCGGATGAAATAAGTAGACTTAGGTTGGTTGGTTTTTTCTTTGCTATTTAATAGTGTAAGTTATTTGTGTAAAGTGAGCAAGTTAAAAAACAATAAGCTTTTTGTCGTGTGTGTGTTTTGGAGCCTAATTAAATTAACACCAATAAACCTACAGTTCTTTAAAAAGAAAGTCAAAAACAGGAAAAAAAAAAACAAAAGAAAGAAAGAGAAATCAGACCACGTGGACCAATCACATTAAACAAGTGCAGTCCTTAATTTAGAATATGCAAAGATGAAATATGGACCTTAAACTAGAATATGCATAGATGATGACTGGCGATAATAAAAATTAAAAACATTATAATAAGGTGAGTTGTGGAATGGACAAAGAAGTACCGCAATAGATGCTAGAGGCAACAAATAGTTAGAAGAGATTAGAAGCTAGCTGTAATTAAACCACAGATCATACATTTTACTTTTATAAAAGAGAGCAAAACTACCGCAATGAGGATGCTCCACCTAGGATTCCACTTAACAGAACATATGTTTGCTTGCATGTTAATGTTAATAGCACTTGATTCTTGCTTTGTACACCAAATTTTCACCTGTGAAACAAAGAATCAAGATGAATATCAGTAGATTGATCGATCTACTAAGTTACACAGGACACTCATGCAGGGGCAATAACTAACAAATCAAATGAACATTAATATTTAAAACCAATAAGTTTACATGGAAAAATTACTAATAATAGTACCTTACAATCATCACTACTGGATACAAGCATTGATGGATCTATGCAGGAAAAATCAACACTCCATACCCATTTTCCATGCTCTCCATACTCCATCACGCTCTGAAGCCGCGTAATCAAATTAATCTAAAAGAAATGGAAATCATTTGTAAGTTGTAACCAGATTAAAATCCAATTACCTGTTGAGTATCCATATCCCAGACACGTACTATTCCTTCATAATCACTGCTAGCAACATTATGATGGTTCCAGCTCAAGCAACTATGCTTTGATTGTTTGGGAATCTCGAACACTGGACGATGTGCTTCATTAACAATCTGAAAAACCAAGAAATTAAATTAGCAACTGCAACCATGCATGCATGTAATTAATCACCAAAATATGTGTGTTGAGAAATAAAATAAAAATAAAAAATAAAAAATAAAAAAATAAAAAAAAAACCTTTGATACGCCAGCAGTAGAAAAAATATCGTCACCACCATCAAACTCAATGCTGTGGTAAAGCACATAATGCAAATTTCAGATTTGTGTGATAAGCTTAAAAGAGAAATAAACGTCTTATAACTGCAATCATATGCACATATATATATATATATATATATATATATATATATATATATATATATATATATATATATATACCTAGGCACCATGTTAGCTAAATGAGAAAGCTCCTCACGCGTAAGAACTGAGCTCATCCTTGGTTGGCTGATTGAGAAATAACATTATAAACATTAGTGATGATTTTGATCAAATATGTGTATACACAAACATAGAAATGATTTTCACTTACCGATTTCTGGTAATGTTTGACGATATCACATATTGTTTTAAGTTTATCCATATGTGAGTGTGTATAGGAAGAACATAAAAAACAGAAAGTTTAGTTTTTATAAAGAGCGTAGAAAGATTTAAGTATGAGCCCTTGATCAACTCAATTTAAATGATTAAAGTAACACAATTAAGTAATAATACAAAACAGAAAGTTTAGTTTTTATAAAGAGCATAGAAAGATTTAAGTATGAGCTCTTGATCAACTCAATTTAAATGATTAAAGTAACACAATTAAGTAATTAGCTAAAAGCTAATTAACGACCGTGAGATCATGTAAAAGAGAGAATTCACCTAATTTGTTAGATTTTTATTTGTTCTAGAACCAACAAGTTTAAGTAAATATACCATAACATCTATAACTTCTATTATTTTAAATGTAAGTATAATATTACTATCCTTTAAAAACAATGTTTTTTACACTGAAGAAGAGGGTTATACTGCATAATTGACATGCATGCATGGTCATTGATTTCACTAAGAGGGCTGGCCACCGTTACCCAGGTAAAGTTGCAACTTTAATTAATAAGGCATCTTTTAGTAAGAATGAATTTTTAGTACACAATTGATATGAGGAAGTTAAGGTAAACCAAGTGAATTGATGATTTCAAATCTGCTAGCTATATATGTGTAAACATAGAAATGATCATAGATATATTATATATACCTGTATCCTGTAAATGTAGACACCATAGATTGAAAATCATACAAGACTGAAGTATGGCTTTCCTTGTGCATGACTAATGGATTCACTGATTCAATTGTCAACGGACTAGACATACCACTTGACATTAATTTATTTATTTCAATGAATCTATAAACTTATTGTAAATCAAGCATTTATTACACTTCACTTACCTGCGCGCGTTTTGTTTGCAAAAAACTTGTATATGTTTGTGAATTGAATACACAGCTGGAGCATGCACGTTAGGTTTCAACCATCGTAATATATATATAGACATATACGTGATCGAGCAACTAACGTACACAAAATCTTGCATGTTACTTGCTGGTAACATATATGATATATATAAAGTTAAATTATTTTTTACAGTTTTTTTAACCTCTTATTATAACTTTTAAATATATATATTATAAAATACAAATTGTTTGCAACCATGAGATGAATACTAATCTATAAGTTGTTTAAAACGAAGCCTTAATTATAATATCAACATCCAGATCGATGCAGGTTTGCCTACTAGTTTAACTTGAATCGTAATATATAATATGGACAAATGACTAAAATACGTACATGCATGCAAAAGAGACCAAGATCATAAATTAGTTAAAACTTGAATCCTGAGTCATGGATTAGGAAATATAAAAGAATACAAACTAACATTAATTTTGAACAAGTAAATATTAAGAGCACGTAAAAACTGAAATCTTAAATCATTAATTCAATTGGAATCTTGATTTTTGAATGAGAAACACTAAAACTTTAACTACTAGAAATCAAGTTCATTAATTTACGTCACTTCTTGACTCAGCTTATTCTGGATTTTATATGTAATGATGCACAACAAGAAACTTAGGACGAATATATAATAACTAGGAATTAAACCTCGCGCGTTGCCTTGAGGTTTTCTTGGAACGTCATAGTAACTGATAACCATATTAGTATAAAATAAGGACCGGTCAACGAACCGGATATTTTCCTGGTTTACTGGTTGGACCGGTCAAACGGGATTCATAAACTGGGCAATATTATTAGCAATCCTAAAACAAAATATTAAAGAAAGAATTAGAGTAAAAAAAAATATAAGCATGTGGATAATGTAAAGTTGATTAGAACTAAAGATAATTAAATATATGTTGTATTAAAATATGAACACTTAATCTCAAAAACGATAACATAACTAAATTATGTGAATATAAAATAGCGGCAATAACTTCGGATTTTAAACTAACTATAAAACTGAGTTTAATACATTTTGGATTTACAATTTCTTCCAGTCGAACCGGCCGGTTTGTTGGAAGACGGTTTAAGTGTGCTCAACCGGACCAACCACCTTCCTCGCGCTTGTCCGGCCAGACGCATCTTCTTAAAATTTGGTGGTAACTTTCAAAACCTCTAAAATATTCTTGTGGACACCGACTTTCAAGATTTATATATATAAGACTCGCGCGATGTAAATGGGTCATTAAATGGGAAAAAAGGTAGTCGTAAACACGTTGAACCATACGCGCACATTGTGGCGTGTTAACTCGTAAAATTTAAACCGCAACGTAAAACGAAAATTTTCTAAAAAAAGGTAGTCTTAAATACGTTGAACCATACGCGCACATTGTGGTATGTTAACTCGTAAAATTTAATCCGCAATGTAAAACGTAAATTTTCTAAAAGTTGAAACATATATGGAACCAAAACGGAAAGTAAAATATATAAAGGCTAAATTATAAAATATGTAAAAGTATTGAATTAAAACTTAAAAGTTAAAATTTATGCTAAATAAAATATAGTATTAAAAAAAATTGATGATAAACTAAAAATAGCAAAAAAAAATCCACTGTTCACACCGACATGGAGAAATTATATTTATATGATAGTAGATTAAAAGAACAGCATTAATTTAACTTCTCTGACTGGAGATAAGATTAAACGTGTTTTCTACAAAAGACTTGATCAACATGCATGTTTATTTAGTTGAAATTTACAAAAAAAAAAAGCCCAAGAGTGAAGAGCTATATATTATACTATCACAACTAACCGATGATCTTTAACACAAGTGGTTGAGATAAGATATCCCAAGACTTCATCAAATATGAAAGTTATTGAATTCAAATCTCACATGTGATAAAAATAGTAGGTTCGAGGTTGGGCCAGTAGGTTATTCTCACCAAAGTAAAATATCTCACCAAAAGTAAAATATCTCATGAAGGCGACTCTGTTATTTTCAAACATAAACTTCAATTAATCTAATCTTAAACTTGCGTATACCCGCTAGCGCAATGCCGCAACAAAAATATATAATGAAATTCACCCACTAAAAATCAAACATGCATATAATGAAATTTAACCCACTAGAAGTCAAGTTTCTTATTTTACGTTTAGGCAAGTTCTTGAGTCAGCCTCCTCGCGTTCTTGTGTAACGAATATTTAAGGTATAGAATGGTATGTGAGAGGGGCAAGTGGGGCTGGAGAGAAAAAAATGCCACATGCATGAGCACTCGTCTTTTCACCCTTCATTGGTGATGGTCTAATGTGAATATACATGTTTTAGTTATATGTTTATTGGTGTTAGCATATTTAAAAAGATACTACTTGAGCGCAAGTTAAATGAGCTATAAAGAGATTGAGAGGTTGTAAATCATTTTTAATACATATAGTTGTAAACAAGGTGACCTTAGATATTATAGATTTTTCATTTTGATTTATATGGGTGGTGTGTCTAACATACTTAATTCTAGTATGACGTTAACATGATTTGTGTAACCATATGCCGTAAACATAACATGTTTATAAAACTAAACAATAACACCCTATTATATATTTTAACGTCGGTCATCCATTGTTAAAAAAATTAAAATACGTTTTAAAAATTTTGAACAATTCTTTAACATATATAAAAGTATCATTTGGATATCACAACAAGAATTTGGCCCCATAGGCGACAGTTGTCACAAAGCATATTATAGCTACCCGATATCCTCGTTATATGACAATTGCCCTCTTTCTTGTAGTGTATATATGTTTGCTAAATGGGAAAAAAGAATAGAAAATTTATGAATACGGTAACTTAATATAAAAGAAAATTAGTATTCTTGCACTACTAGGTAACTTACTGACAGAGATAATGCGACACATAAACTACGTTGAAAATTTTCGTGATAAATTAAGAGTCACGAAACGCTATCAGATTGAAACTATTTGGGTTCACACCAAATCTTCAGTCAAATAAAACTCAATTCCAGAACAAGTATGATCTGAGTGTGAGAATTCACGAACAGAGAAAAATTAAAAGAGACCAAATTTGATTCGAAATTAAAATTTGCATGAAAGGGATAAAAGCTGCCGGAGGCAGTTTTCATATCAAGAATTTATAATTTTTACCCTCTAATTTCACATGTGAAATTTTTACCCTCTAATTTCATAGGGATGAAATTACCAGGGGTTGCCGCCCTTGAACCCTGCTCCCGGGGTGCTGCCCCCGCACCACCGCCAATGGGGCGTTGCCCCTTGGAACCCCCATCGCTTAGGGGCTTTGTCCTAAGAAGGTTTTCAATTTTGAAGATCATAATAACTTAAACAAGCGTGCACACCGCACCTTTTAACTTGAATGAAGGATCTAATGATAACATTATTAATCCTATTACACTAAAATATCTAACAAACTATATATCATAACACATATTAAGGACATTTTAGCATAAAGAAAAGAAAAAAACAAATTAATATCAATGGGATACGTCCCAGTGGTTATGACAAAACCTCAACTAGCTAGTTAACAGGTTAAATTGGCTGATTTTAATCAGCTAAGAAAATAGAGACAAAGGGTAGAGTTATTTGTAAAAAAGTTATTTAATCTAAAAAGTTAATAAGTAGGCTTAACACATATTATTTTATTATTATAATAAGAAGAGCATTTTAGTTACGATGTCAAGATGTCATGTCTAATACGTCTATTTCTTCAAATATTAGTTTTTGTACGTGAGGAGGTTTACTTTAGCAAACCATACAACTCCGAACATGTAGTACAAGCCGTACAAGCCTTTGTTTTTTAGGTCTGTGAGTTGGACTCTAGTGACTATCTTTTATAAAGGGTGCTAATAAATAAACGTCCAAATATTTAAATCGACACCTCTTTATACGTCGCGTATGAGTCCATACGCGGCCCATACCCGGCGTATAGGTATCGGCCATTAATGCGACATTAATGACTGACACCCGACGTCACATCAGTATACCTATACGGGCGTATAGGCCCATACGCCACGTATAGGTCGGTGTCGATTTAAAAAAGAATATAATGTATACGCCGCGTATGGACCCTACGCGGCGTATAGATCATTGTCCCGCTATATCTTTCAAACTTTCTCATTTTTACACACACTCCAAAAAAAAACACTCTCGTATAGCACTATACTACACGTATTGATCTTCGATTTTCTACATCCAGGTACGTATTATTGTTCATACATCATTATTATGTTAATCGTTCATTGATTTAAACTGGTATATAGAACTATACGATGGTACAGCCCCGCGTATAGGGCTATACGCAGCGTATAGTTCTAGGGTTGGGGACGAAGACACATAGGTGGGTATTCTATACGCGGCGTATAGATATATACGCGGCGTATAGGGTGTTGCAATACGTGACTTGTGGCCCATACGTGGGTCCCCTATACGTCGCGTATAGTCCTATACGCGACGTATAGGGTCGGGGTTGACCAGTACGTGGCCCTGTGACCCATACGCTGCTACCCTATACGCGGCGTATAGCCCTATACGCGGCGTATAGGGTAAATACATATATACAAATACATTATACATATACATATACATACACATATACATACACATATACACACACATATACATACACATATACACATATACATACACATATACAAACACATATACACACACATATACACACACATATACACACACATATACAGACACATATACAGACACATATACAGACACATATACACACACATATACATACACATATACAGACACATATACATACACCTATACAGACACCTATACAGACACGTATACATACACCTATACAGACACGTATACAGACACGTATACAGACACGTATACAGACACGTATACGTACACGTATACGTACACGTACGTATACAGACACGTATACGTACACGTATAGGTGCACGTATACGTGCACGTATACGTGCACGTATACGTGCACGTATACGTGCAACGTATACGTACGCGTATACGTCCGCGTAGACGTACGCGTAGACGTACGCACGTGCGCACGTGCACGTATACGGGCACGTGCGCACGTGTGCGCACGTGTGCGCACGCGCCCCCCGTGCGCACGCGCCCCGCGTGCCCCGCGTGCGCGCGTGCGCGCGTGCGCGCGTGCGCGCGTGTGGACGTGGACGTGGACGTGGACGTGGACGTGGACGTGGACGTGGACGTGGACGTGGACGTGGACGTGGACGTGGACGTGGACGTGGACGTGGACGTGGACGTGGACGTGGACGTGGACGTGGACGTGGACGTGGACGTGGACGTGGACGTGGACGTGGACGTGGACGTGGACGTGGACGTGGACGTGGACGTGGACGTGGACGTGGACGTGGACGTGGACGTGGACGTGGACGTGGACGTGGACGTGGACGTGGACGTGGACGTGGACGTGGACGTGGACGTGGACGTGGACGTGGACGTGGACGTGGACGTGGACGTGGACGTGGACGTGGACGTGGACGTGGACGTGGACGTGGACGTGGACGTGGACGTGGACGTGGACGTGGACGTGGACGTGGACGTGGACGTGGACGTGGACGTGGACGTGGACGTGG
Source organism: Flaveria linearis (assembly GCA_024085815.1). Classification (NCBI taxonomy): domain Eukaryota; kingdom Viridiplantae; phylum Streptophyta; class Magnoliopsida; order Asterales; family Asteraceae; genus Flaveria; species Flaveria linearis. The sequence continues at coordinate 15,240,095 of CM044010.1, forward strand.
ACGTGGACGTGGACGTGGACGTGGACGTGGACGTGGACGTGGACGTGGACGTGGACGTGGACGTGGACGTGGACGTGGACGTGGACGTGGACGTGGACGTGGACGTGGACGTGGACGTGGACGTGGACGTGGACGTGGACGTGGACGTGGACGTGGACGTGGACGTGGACGTGGACGTGGACGTGGACGTGGACGTGGACGTGGACGTGGACGTGGACGTGGACGTGGACGTGGACGTGGACGTGGACGTGGACGTGGAGGTGGACGTGGAGGTGGACGTGGAGGTGGACGTGGAGGTGGACGTGGAGGTGGACGTGGAGGTGGACGTGGAGGTGGACGTGGAGGTGGACGTGGAGGTGGACGTGGAGGTGGACGTGGAGGTGGACGTGGAGGTGGACGTGGAGGTGGACGTGGAGGACGTGGAGGACGTGGACGTGGACGTGGACGACGTGGACGTGGACGACGTGGACGTGGACGACGTGGACGTGGACGACGTGGACGTGGACGTGGACGACGTGGACGTGTACGTGTACGTGTACGTGGACGACGACGTGGACGTGGACGTGGACGTGGACGTATGTATATCTGTATGTATATATATGTATACGTATACGTTGCTTTTGACCTATTTGTTTTCTTGTGCAGATATGTCTTCCGATTCTGATATTGAGGCTGACGTTGTTGACCACATTGCTGAGCATCCTTGGTTGCAGTTTGAGGCCGGTTCCATTGAGCACGCTAAGTGCTCAAAATTTATTCGTATGAAGATCGGTCATCAAAAGGCCGTAGATTGGGAGGTTATGGCTGAGTTAGGAGAGCGCGATCATCTTGCTGCTATTATCGGAGACGATACGCCGTGGAGACGTCTCTTTGAGATCGCGTTCTTACCGTCCCACCGTGAGCTGGTAGTGGAGTTTTTATCCACATTTACCTATATTCGCCCAGATGAGATGGTGGAGGATGATGAGCGCTCGGAGATTTCTTTTATGCTTTGTGGACATGCACATGAGATGTCCATTGAGCAGTTTGCAGTTGTCTCGGGCTTTATTATGAGCCGGAGACTGTTACCCCTCTGTTCACCGAGGGTATTACTGAGATGGAGGAGGGTACATTGAGAGAGTGGTAGCCTCAGATTGCCGGAGGTCCGTTTCAGAGGACTAAAGGCAGGGTCACCGGCATTCGAGATCCTCTTATCCGTTATCTGCATCGGATGATCGCCACGTCCATCACGGGACGTGGCAAGAGTCGGGAGTGGTGTACCATTCCCGACTTATTTTACTTATACTGTTTGATTACGGGGACCAGGTGTAACCTGGCGAGATGTTTGGCGGAGTATTTTGCGTCGTATTATCATCGCCAGGAGCGAGGAGCGGTGTACGGCGGCGCGTACATCATGTTAGAGAGTTACAAAGAAATGTTTGTATCAGCCAGGAGCGAGGAGCGGTGTACGGCGGAGATTTACGAGTATAACTATAACCTTCTTTACGAACGACTAGTTGAAGCGAATCGAGAAAGTAAGTTTTTTATTATATTTTAATTACGTTTTATTATATTTTCAATATATAATTTAATTATGTTTTATTATATTTCCAGAGGTATTGTCATATATAAACAGAAACTGGTTAGAGAGTTACAAAGAAATGTTTGTATCAGCCTGGACTAACTCGAACCGTAATTTTGGCCAACGCACAACAAATAGGGTGGAGAGTCAACATGCAAATTTAAAAAGATATCTTAAATCAACAAATAGCTCACTGGATAGACTTGTGGAGTTTGTAGATCAATTGGTGAACGCACAAGAGGTAAATTTAAAAGAAAGCTTTGAGACAAGCAAAATTAAAACCATAAATCATCATAAACTTCCGCTATTTGATTACTTAAGAGGCAAGGTTTCACACATAGCTCTTGATTTATTAGTTGCCGAAAACACTATATTGCATGTGATGCGCTCTGCAAATGCAACATGTGGTTGTTATCTTTTCACTAGTTGTGGCTTGCCTTGTGCTTGTCGGCTGGAAAAATATGAACATTCTGGTAATAGCCGCTCCATCATTATCATTTTTCTATTAAAGTGACAAATTATATATTAATTTATACTTTATAATGCAGGCACTAAAATTCCATTAGATGCAATTGACGTATTTTGGACGAAGCTTGATAACATTAAGCCATCATATACGGTGGATGAAAAAGTTGATGTTGAAGAAGAAATGGAACGGGTGAAACAACAAATAATGACACAACCCGCAGCTGTAAAATTTAGTTTGGTGGAAAAAATAAAAAAATTGTGTATCCATGGAAAAATAACAAAAAAGCGCCTGTTGTTCAAACAGATATTCGCGGTCGTCCAACGTTAAAGGTTCAACAACAAAAGTATGACACTCAACAAAGTACGTGCGACATGCCGAGACATAGCTCGTTTATTGCGTCTCACATTTCCAGAAGAACAAGTTCAGCTGTAAAGCCCCAGAAGCCTGCCATGCAACGTAGTCGTTCAACATCATCTAAAGTATCACGGGGTACTAATGAGTTTCTTCGATTATCGGAGATCACCAATTAAACAATATAAACAGGTTAAAAAATTGGATTCCGTCAATCTTTCATCAGTATATTTCACGTATACGAGATGTCCGACCCGATGGGAATTGTGGTTTTCGATCAATAGCTTTAGGCTTAGGGTTTGACGAAAATAAGTGGATGTATGTGCGGACACAGCTTTTAGAAGAGTTGGACAGACATGAATTGGAGTACAGAGAAGTTTTCGATACTTTGTACCCCGGACAGTATAACGAATTACGTCACACCATCGATTGGCAAAGTGTGAAACCTGCACCAGAAGAACATTGGATGATAATGCCGTATACGGGATTAGTGGTTGCTCAAAAGTTTGGGGTTATTCTTCATTTACTAAGCAATAATGGTTGTCAAACATTTTTCCCATTATGGGCTGATCCGAAAACTGTTATGCCTCATCATGTCGTGTCGATTGTTCATGTCAACAATAATCATTTCGTTCACGTTAAGCTAGAAGGAGATTATCCGATGCCAACATTAAGTAATCTTTGGATTCTTAACCGAAGCGTACGTGCTGCAGAATGGGAGATTATGTATAGGATTCGTATCTCGGAATACAACGCAATAATAGAGAATAACCGAGAAACCTCAGCTTATATAAATTTATTTTAATTCATAATTTGTAATATGCGAATTATATATTTTAATTCTAATTTTATTATTGTATTCGTATTATATTGTTTAAATAATTTTAATTTAAATTATGTATATATTAAAATAAAAACTCAAAAAATTAAAAAAAATATATATATATTAAAACTCAAAAATTTAAAAAAAATAAATATATAAGCTATACGCCGCGTATGGGGCCATACGCAGCGTATAGCTCCTCCACGTATGTTTCATGTATGGGTATAAAATGTCAAACCTTATACGCTGCGTATGGTCCTATACGCCCCGTATAGGGTATAAAACGTCAAATCAACAATGTACCCTATACGCCGCGTATGGGTCCATACGCGGCGTATAGGGTATAAAACGTTAAATCAACAATGTACCCTATACGCCGCGTATGGACTCATACGCGGCGTATAGGGTACAGGGGTGTTGATTTAAAATTGTGGGGTGTCTAAATAAAGGAACCCTTTATAAAATATAAATGTAGTAATGTATTTATCAAAACTAAATTATGGAACAAACGTGTTTTGACATAACACGTGACAAAATTATACAATATCAAACTAAAATATAACCTATCTATTATCTTTTATTATCTATTATAATCTATTATAATAAAAGAATATTTAAGCTGAATATTTGATAAAATTCTACACCTTTTAATTTTAATTTTTTTGCTTCTCTCTTCTATTAAATAATTACATTAACTAGTGGTGATAGAAGATAATAGATAGGTTATACTTCATTTTAAAAAAGACGATATTTTATTGTTTGATCGGGTGAATCAGTGACCCGTTAGTAATCCAGTTAGCCATTCAAAAAAAGATATCTTTTTTATAAATCTAATTTTTAAAGAAATAAAATTTTTTAAATAAGAAATTTTTTAAATACATGAAACTTTTTAAAAATATGAAATATCTTAAAATTTTTCTATTTAAAAAAATTATATATTAGACTAATTAAAACTTTGAGTTATAATAAGAAAATTTTTAAATTTGAACAAAAATTTTCTGTATTGAAAATGTTTAATTCTTATTATAAATAATAAAACAATAATATCAATTTTATTTTCAATACAGAATTAAACATTTTTAAAAAATTTCTTATTATAACTCAAAGTTTTAATTAGTCTAATATATAATTTTTTTAAATAGGAAAATTTTAAGATATTTCATATTTTTAAAAAGTTTCATGTATTTAAAAAATTTCTTATTTAAAAAATTTTTATATTTATAACGGTTTTTTAGAACAAAATGTTTAATTCTTATTATGAATAAAAACCGTTTTAATTTTTATTTAAAACGGTTTTTTAGAACAAAATGTTTAATTCTGTATTGAAAATAAAAAATTAAAATAAAAAGTTAAAAATTGATATTATTGTTTTATTATTTATAACCTTTATTCATACATAACTTTAAGAGTAAATTACTCCTTTCGTCCCTGTGGTTTGATCATTATAACGCTTTTAATCCAATAGTTTAAAAACGCCCGATTTAACCACTGTGGTTTAAATTCTGTCACAATCAGGTCCACTTTTGTAACGCCGTCCACTGTGGCCGTTAGTCAACCCACATGTGCCCCTCACGTGAGGGGCATTTTAGTCTTTTTACGTCAAATTCTTACCCCCTTTCCATATTACCCTTCCACCTTTCGATATTTTTTAACTTTCATCATACATGGTTTCTTCTACCTCAACAAAAACACCAACGATCGGACTTCCATCATCCAAAACTGTAATTGATAGTAAAAAATTTTCAAAGATCAAGTTTCAAGCTTCAACCATTGAATATTGCAATCGTTTGATGCAATGGTGCTCACGCTTTGGTATGTTCGTTCTAAAGGCGAGCATGTTAATCCCTATGAGCTCTATGGTGAGTGTTCAGTTTCACATTTTAGTTATTTTAGTAACCATTGTAGTTTATATGTCTTGTTTTTAATATTTGTGATTTTATATTTAGGTGGAAACCCTAGTTTGTTCACACTGAAGTTTCATCATGGAGGGAAATTCACCAAATCCCCTGGAAGAAAGTATATCAACGGACAGGTAGGTTATGTTGATTTGGTGGATTCTGATGAGTTTTCTGTTATTGAGGTAAATGCAATGATTCAAGAATTAGGGTATCCTCATGATGAAATAATTTACTATCATTATAAGATTCCTGAGCAAGATTTAGACTTTGGTTTGAGGGCCCTAGAAAATGATACTGATGTGCTCAATTTCTTAAAATATGTTGAGAAATTCAAAGTAATGGACGTATACACTGAGCATGGGAACACAACTGTGGAGACATATTTCATATCGCCTGTCAAAAGTAATGTTATAATTGAGGAGTTGATTGAACCAGGACCTTCTGAGGTTAGAAGGAATACACAAGAAATCACCCAAGCTTGTAGGAAGAGGCTAGAATTAGAGTGGCATGGTGAATCAGTTGTAGAGGGGTCATTTAATGAAGCATTTGTAGATGGGTCACAACATTTGGGTCAAAATGAATCAGTTGTGGAAGGGTTAGTGAATGAATCTATTGAACAAGGGTCACAACATTTTGCTGAAAATGATGTGATTGAAGATGATGTTACTATGGATGATGTGTTTCAGTTTGAGAATGTAGAGCATGGTGGCCTTGAAGATGAACATCCAATTGGAGATGAGGACCTATTTGAGGATGATAGTGAGCATGGTGAACGTACTGAAAGTGAGGATTCGGATTATATAGTAGACACAGACAATATAATTGATGATGTTGGAGTAGACATGGAGGAATATAGAGCATTTGTTGACAATGATATTAGGGATGAAGAACCTTTGGGGCAGGAGAGTGAAGACATTGAAGAAAACATTGAAGTGGACTTGGATGATTTTGATAGCCTAAGTGATGAAGACGACAATGAACCTCCCTTGAAAAGTGCATTGAGAAAATATAGGAAAAAAAAGAGTAAAGAGATCCACTTAGGTGATGAAATTTTCTATGTTGGGCAAACATTTGCAAATAGGCATGAGGTAAAGCAGTCGGTTTTGAAGTATGCTATTTCTAGTAGAAGACAACTGAAGATTGTAAGAAATGACCATAGTAGATATCGTGTGGTGTGTGAGGGGTTAAATCCTTCATTATCAAGTGAGGGCAAGGATGTAAATTCACAAGAGGCAAGTGGATCCAAAGATTCTAATGTTGGTGGGTCAAACAAGGAAGTTAGGACACCTAAAAAGAGGAAACCTTTAATGTCCCTACCTGTCCTTGGAAACTGCACATTACAAATCATAACAAAGAAGAAACATGGATAATGAAGACCTTCATCAATGCTCACAGTTGTCTTCAAACCAGAGAGGTTAGATTGTGCACAGTCAGTTTCCTTGCCCGAGAATTGGAACCAACTATTACTGTAAACCCAACCATCCCGTTAAAGGCAGTCCAAGAGCTAATTCAAAGAAAATTCGAGATTCAAGTATCAAGACAGAAGGTGTTCAGGGCAAAGAACATGGCAATCCATAAGATTGAGGGTGATTATAGAGCTCAGTATGAACTGTTGAGAGATTATTGTGATGAAGTCATCAGGGCAAATCCAGGTACCACAATTAAAATTGATGTTGAAAGAGAATGCAATCCATCTAGTGAAACCAGGCAATTTAAGAGGATATATGTATGCATAGGGGCTTTGAAGACAGGGTTTAAGATTTGTGGGAGGGAACTGCTAGGGTTAGATGGGTGTTTTATGAAAGGTCCATTCCCTGGACAAATCTTGACTGCAGTTGGGATAGATTCAAATAATGGAATTTACCCTGTTGCTTATGCTCTAGTAGAGGCTGAAACTACAAGCTCTTGGACATGGTTTTTAGAATGTTTAGGTGATGACCTAGATCTGACATCCAGTTCCAATTTCACTTTTATTAGTGATAGGCAAAAGGTAAATAAATGTTTAACTTTTATATATCTATTTATCTATTTATTCCAATACAATTACATACTAACATTATCTATTGATATGCTAGGGCATTATACCAGCTTTAAAAACAGTGTTTCCCAGTACTGAACACAGGTTTTGTTTAAGACATATACATGAAAACATGAAGTTAAGGTGGAGGGGCAATTTGTACAAGAATATGCTATGGAGGTGTGCAAGTGCAACAACAATACCCCATTTTACAAAGGCCATGAAAGATGTACACAACCTGGATCCTGCTTTACATGAGTGGTTGAAAGAAATACCAGCAAAGCATTGGTCCAGATCCCATTTCAGTGGTATTTTACTCTTTACCTTATTTAATAACAATGCAAATAACACTGCATGATCTCACCTGTTTCACTAATGACAATGGTAATAATCCTTATTAAACTTATGCAGGAAGGTCAACTAGTGATGTTCTTTTAAATAATCTATGTGAAGTATTTAATAGGCAGCTAGTAGGGGGTAGGGACAAACCTGTTATTACATGTTTAGAGTTCATCAGGGAGTATTTAATGAGAAGGATAGTGGCTGTGCATAAGGTAATAGCAAAGTGTGATGGGCCTTTGACTCCAAATGCAACAAAATTGTTTGAAGCAATCAAGGCAGAGGCTGTAAAATACTTAGTAATCTGGAATGGTATGAGCAAATATCAGGTAAGTGGGCCTGCACAGGACCAATGTGTGGTCAATGTTGAAGAAAAAAGTTGTTCATGCAGGAAGTGGGAGCTAACTGCCATGCCATGTAAGCATGCAGTTGCAGTGATATGGAATATGGCACAGAATGGAATGGAGGTTGGTATTCCAGAGAACTGGGTGTCTAAGGTGTACTGGTTAGACACCTGGAAGAAGGTATACGCAAACACAGTTGACCCAATTAATGGAAGACATATGTGGACACCATCTTCTTGCCCAACAAAGTTGACTGCACCAAAACATCATACACAAGTAGGGAGGCCAAAGAAAAAGAGAAAGAAGAGTGCTGAGGAGGTAAGTCAACCAGTTGTTAAGGGTGGAAAGATGGTTAGAGTTGGTAACACAGTCACATGTGCAAAGTGCAAGAAAAAAGGTCATAACTCAAGGTCATGCAAGGGACAGGGAGATGATGGTCAGCCTTCTTCACAAGCAGCTACTTGAATGGTCAGATTATGGTTTGTAATGAACAATGACTTTTGTGGTTTATGTTTGTAGTTTGTAATGGTTTATGTGGTATTCTATTTTGGGTGAAATGGTTGACTTTTGTAATGGTACACTTTTATGGTAGACTTATGTTTGTAATGAACAATGATGTATTTTGGGTACTGCAGTTTATGGTAATGGTTTTGTTGTTTACAAGAATAATGGTCACCTTTTGTTATATGGTAAACTGGGTACTGCATTTTATGTGCAGCTTTAATATTTTAATTAAATTTTGTTAGTGCAGTTTATGGTAAACTGGGTACTGCAGTTTATGGTCATGGTGATGTTGATTAAAACTATTGTTAATGCATTATGTAATGAACAATATGGTTTACTAAATGAAGGATTCATTATATTGCCAAAATAAACCAGTACATAGGAAATTAATGACCTTTACAAGCTTTTAGGTCATTTAGAAAACAAAATACATGATGAACAACACCCAACTAACAACTAAAACAACTTTTAGTTTCCTAATTTCACTGGCATTACTTTTTGCAATTTCTTCTTGCTTGTTCATGTTTTTCAAAAGTCCAGGTATTATTTCAGCTGCTCTTGGACACATTGGAGGATCCTTCCATGCAACAAATCCACATCTTGATCCCTGAAAAATTACGCCAAAAGCATAATCACAACAGTAGATTTGACCTACAACTAGGATAGTGTGAAGAATTGACCTAGAATCGACCTACCTTGCTTGCACAACAGTAGAAACGACGACCAGGGTTTGCTGATGTCCATGACGTGCGAATATAGGTTGGAGAACCACAACAACACATAACCACTTTCTGCTTGTCCATGGTTCTTGATGTACCAGAGAGAAAGAAAGGAAGAAGATGAGAAATCGACTGCGATGTTGGTGACTAACGGCCACAGTGGATTTAAATATATGGAAGGAAATGGAAGGGGGTAAGAATTTGACGTAAAAAGACTAAAATGCCCCTCACGTGAGGGGCACATGTGGGTTGACTAGCCACAGTGGACGGCGTTACAAAAGTGGACCTGATTGTGACAGAATTTAAACCACAGTGGTTAAATCGGGCGTTTTTAAACTATTGGATTAAAAGCGTTATAATGACTAAACCACAGGGACGAAAAGAGTAATTTACTCTAACTTTAATTATATATAATCTTAAAATATTATTTTATAGTTATTAACTTTTCATTACTAACCATTTAATATTTTATGATTCAACACGTGTAATACACTGGATAATAACCTAATGCTTAAATAGATTAATTTCAATGATACTTTAAAAATAAAATACTACACTTATCAATTGAACGAAATGTCTGTTGGTAAAAAAATACGTTTAAATACGTAATTAAATTATATAAAAAGTAATGATTGTTTTGTTTTTTATAGGGCAGTTTTAGATCCCACTCTCCATCTTAAGCTCTATTTTTTTTGAACGGCCAACGACTAATTTTTAAGCCCGGTCATCCGGGTAAACCCATTGATAAGTGATAATTTTTTTGAACGGCCAACGAATAATTTTTATAGGGCAGTTTTAAGGCCACCCACGCCCGCGAACACAGACAGCGCTGGTGACCCGGCTCGCCCACCATTCTCTATTTTCAATCAAATAATATTTTTTATATTTTCTCATTACCTTTTCTCTATTCTTTACTCATAATCACTTTACAAAAATATTAAAACAGTAAATAGACTTGAACATTGTTTTATCACATATAAAAATTAACAGTAATATGTTCTATATATTTTACTCACAATCAATAACAAACATTTTTATAATATAGATAACGTAATCACATATATATAGAGAATGAGATTTAAATATTCTTAATGGACTTATCTCCATTTACGTTTTTTTTTTAATTTTATCCACTTAGAACAAGTCCAGTACTCAAGAAGATCTTTTGGTATATTCAGTCCTTAACTAATTTCAAGTTATCAGTACCCACCCCTCTGGTTTTGAATATGGATTCGTATTTAAAATTGAGTTCTTTTATGGTATTGTATTATATAGCGGACACAGTTAATGTAACGAACCAACTGATTTTGCCCGAAAAATATCATTGCCCATGCATGTGCTATCAGAACCAGTTTCGGTAGTTGATTGTATGGTTTTCGACGAAGCGATGCGATAACCACACACTCGCGCCGCGTAGCATGAATGAAAACGAGAAAACTCCCGCCATATAGCGTGAAAAAAAACTAGTTTGTATAATTAACTATGAAAATCTAATAAAATAATAAACATTATATCTAAGTGTTAAATCTTTTTAGTAACTAAAATAAACGATCAATGTTGCCCCACACATTACAACGTGACTGCCCGTAGTGTCACGTTTGTGAGCTTCGTTACATATGTTGCGACATTAACATTAACACGCTTAAGTACATAAAAAATATTAAAAACAACATTATGCATCGCACGCTATGGCATAATAATTTAAAAAGGCAATATAACAAGAGAGCCGGGTGTTGCAATGAAGTCGTACAATGACATTAACGTAGTTAATGACACGTTGCAGCGTGTATGTGAACTTTATTACACGTGTGTGGCCTAGTCTTAAAAAGCGTAATCTAAATGAAATAGTTATTAGGATAGAAAAATAATAAATAATTTAAATGAGAACAAAGAAATTTTAAGTAGTAGACAAAAACGCCATAGAAGAAAAGAAAAAAAAATAGAGTTAATTACACAAATAGTCCATGTGGTTTAGCGTAATTCCCAGGTTTGGGTATTAACCTTTTTTAGTAACAAGTTGAGGTATTGTGCTTGCAATTTTGTAACGACTTTAGGTATTAAAGCTAACTTCTGTTAATTTTTTCGTTAAATTAAGGGTATTTTAGTCTTTTAACATCAAAGGGTACAAATTTACTATATAACAAATTAAAAGGACCATTGTGTAAATTACTTCAAAACAAAAGATTTAAACCCAACCCACCCAACCCACCCATCTGTTACCACCGTCGACCTCCCCGTCGACCTCCACCGCCGACCTCCACCGCCGGCCACAAATTTACGATGATGGTGGCCTTCTGTCGTCTTCTTCGTCTTGATTTCTACAACCCATTTGCTCTTTTGTTCTGATTTTTGTTCTTGATTGAATTGGTGGTGGTGGCATAAAGTGGGGATGCTAGTTCAGATCCGACGAGGGGATGGTTGGGATGGGTGGGGTGGTTCAGATCCGACGAGGGGTGGTTCAGATCTGACGGTGGGGTTGAGAAAGAGGGAGAGGGGGAGGGAGATGTCGGCAGCGGGTGGCACATGGGTGGGATGGTGGTCGAGGTCATTTCCGCAGCTGCAACACCGACGAACGCACACTGGCTACCCCTGTCGAACCTGGACCTGCTTCTACCGCCAATTGAAGCGGGAGTGTTCTGTTGCTACAAGAAAAAGAACAATATGTCACCTGAAACAGTGGTGAACACCATCAAGAAATCCTTGGCAGGGGTACTAGCGACATTTTACCCGCTAGCGGGAGAGATTGTGCAAAACGGCCATGGAGAGCGGGAGGTGGTGGTCGCGATTGTGTGGCTGTTGTGGATGAGGGAGATGGGTGGGTTGGGTTGGGTTTTTAATTTTTTTTGTTTTTGAGTTAATTACATAAATGGTCCTTTGATATTAGTAATTACATAAATGGCCCCAAAAGGGTACTTTGGTCATTTTACATTAATTTAACGAAAAAACTAACGGAAGTTAGTCTTAATACCTAAAGTCGTTACAAAATTGAAAGCACAATACCTCAACCTGTTACTAAAAAAGGTTAATACTAAACCTGAGAATTGCGCTAAACCACATGGACTATTTGTGTAATTAACTCAAAAAAATATTACAGTCGACAGCGTTTGACCACGCGTACAGTCTGGGTGGGTACATGAACAAAGCAAACCAATGGACCAAAGCTACATTTTATGTAAGAGTCTAAAATTAAGTATTTAATAAGTATTTAAATTCACAAAAGAAAACGAAAAGAAAAATCACGACATTTGTAAATTAGATTACGTATTGGCAAGTTCTTGAGTCAGCTTGTTCTGGATTTTATATGTAGTGACTTAGTGCTGTACCACAATAAATTAGTTGGCACGAATAATAATCTTAGATTAGAAAAAAGAACATTAATTTAATTTCACTGACCGAAAATATGGTTGAACATATTGTATACGAAAGATTTAATCAACATGAATTAAATACTAAAGTTTATAAAAACGAAACTCATCAATTTTCTTTTGTAAATTACTTATATACATATACTTGTTCGTTTCATATGGGCATTTGCCACCAAGTAAAACGGTCTCAAATTTATAAAACGAACCTCATCGATTTTTTTTTAAATAATTGATGCAAAATTACAGAAATGGTCCCTCAAGCATCAAATAGTTCTAGTAAGTTACATAATTAGTCCCTTATATCTTAAATTACTTAAATGCCGTGCAACTAGAAAGAAACATTACCATTTGTTAGTTATTAGTGTTAGTATTTAAAGTTGTTATAAAATTGAAAGCGAGGACCCAAACCTGGTAATTTTTTCTTATTACCTAAACATGTCACATTTATCAAACCACATTAATCATGTTTTTAACATCATTTTTTTAATTCAATTAACATGTGTATTACACAAAATTTTAACCTAGTCTATTACTAACTTCTGATTTTTTATTTTAAACACACGTATTACACGAGATTTTAGACTAGTCTATTTATATAACTGGAGATTTGATTAACGTATAGAGAATAATATAAATCTAATTTAATATGTGTTTGGATGTATCTTTTGGCAGAAGGAAAGAAAAGTTATGAATACGGAGAAGCGGATGTGAAAGCAAAGTAATATTCTCGCACCACTACTACTAAAAGATATATTGGTACGTAAAATTATGTATGAGGCACTAACAATTTACGAATCCCTTAAAATTGAAATACAAAAATTTATAAACAAACCTCGTCTATTTTCATTTTAGTTTATCCATAATATGAGGCACTAAGGAAGGAGTTTTTGTGGCAAAAGAAAGCCTGAATCAATTAATACTAATATGAGGCACTAAGGAAGGAGTTTTTGTGGCAAAAGAAAGCCTGAATCAATTAATACTTCAATATGGACAACGATTCCCTAAATTATTATACGTTTCTTGCTATATTTCAACCTTTTTGGTTTTTTCCATTATTTATTTTTAAGAGCATCCATAATAGGTCATTTTTTTAATGTTTTGAGAAAATTATAAATTTTATCCTTTAGGTTTGTAGTAAATTTCAAGTATTGTTCTTAAACTAAGGAAATAACCAAGAATTGTCCTTTACATTTAAGTTTTATTACATATTCAGTCTTTTCCTCTAACGTCTGTTTGTTTTAGTCGTGAAGTCTCGTCACAGGTCTGTCACATGAGGGTAAATTGGTTTTTTAATCCTTACCAATGTTATTACGACCGGATCGGACCGGCCGATCCGACCGGTTCTACCGGGATCGGTCCGGGACCGGTTTTGTCAGGTCGAACCGGCCGGTTCGTCTTGAACCTGTGGTCGGACCGGTTTTGGTATTTTTTTTGGACTTTTTGGGTAAAAACGGGGTATTGAACCATAAATTAGTGTGTTAGATATACAAATATAGTTAAGTTCAGTCTTTTACATTTAAGTTTTATTACATGTTCAGTCTTTTCCTCTAACGTCTGTTTGTTTTAGTCGTGAAGTCTCGTCACAGGTCTGCCACATGAGGGTAAATTGGTTTTTTAATCCTTACCAATGTTATTACGACCGGATCGGACCGGCTGGTCCAACCGGTTCGACCGGGGATCGGTCCGGGACCGGTTTTGTCAGGTCGAACCGGCCGGTTCGTCTTGAACATGTGGTCGGACCGGGAAATCGGACCCGTTTGGACCGGTTTTGGTATTTTTTTTGGACTTTTTGGGTAAAAGCGGGGTATTGAACCATAAATTAGTGTGTTAGATATACAAATATAGTTAAGTTTTATATATAACTATAAAATACATATATAAATCATATATAAATTATTTATATTTGATTATATATTAACTATATATATAATATACTATATATATAATTATGACGTCATCCGATTCTTAAATCCGGTCTAACCGTCAAACTAGTAAGGCGTCCGTTCGACATTCGATCCGGTTCTGAAAGCATTCCCTGCTATTAAAAATCAAAATCATTATAACTCACCACACCCACCCTAACCCATTCCTCTCTCTCTCTCTCTCTCTCTAAACACTAAACATCCCAATGCCGCCGCCCCACCTCTATCAGCTGCCCTCCTCCAGCATCGTCATCGCTATTCCTCCATCACCGCCAACATCTACTCATCTCCCTCTCGCTACACAAAGTCGCCATTACTCCATCGTCACCATCACCACGCATACTCCTCCCCTACCACCATAACATCATCATCATCTTCCATCTTCATCATCGCCAAATCCACGCAACAGATTCATCACCATAGCTAACCTTTCAAGCCCTATATTCATCACCATTGCTACCCCCTCTTCACCCACCATATACATCGACATTGATTCCCAAATCCACACACTACACCACCCTCTTCAATCGTAAATAGATGAAGATATCGTCAATTCCGTACACCCATTGTCACAGCCATCACCGCGAGCAATTTACCTTCACGATTTCAAATAGGTGGGCTTCAAGATTTCAGGTATGTGGTTGGAGACTATCTCGTGTGACCTAGATCCATACACTACACTACCATCTTCAGTCACACACATATATATATATGGTGCCTCTACGGTGGTGGCGGCGATAGCGGATGATGGCGTGCTAGGAGATGATTGTAGATGAGAGAGAGAGGTGAATAAATGGGACAAAAGAGGAATGACAGTGGGATGTTCTGTGTTTTAAGAGGGGTCCTAATATTTAGACACATACCCAGATAAATCGACACTCCCTATACGTCACGTATGGGACTATACGCGTCGTATATGGTTGAATGCACTGAAAACGAGGAAAATTCAGGGGGTGTCAGAAAGCTATACGCCCCATATAGCCTTATACGACCCCCATATACGACACATATAGGGCTATACGACGCGTATAGCAAACTTTGACACTGACTACGAGGAAAAATTCAGGGGGTTGTCAGAGGGGGTATACGCCCCGTATAGGGTTATACGACCCCTCTATACGACGTGTATGGGACTATACAACCCGTATAGAAATTTTAAAGTATTGATTTAAAATAATAGGGTGTACAAATAAACAAACCTTTAAAGAAAGAAAGGAATGAGGTAGGGTGTGTGTGGTGTGTTATAATAATTTTGATTTTCAATAATTATGGTAACAAGATAAATTTACCCACATGTGCCAAACATGTGACCAGACTTAACGACTAAAACAAATGAACGTTAGGGGAAATGACTGAATGTGTAACAAAAGTTAAATGTAAAGGACAATTCTTGTAATTTACATAGTTTAAAGATAACACTTGAGATTTAGTACAAACTTAAAAGACGTAATTTGTATGTTACTCTCATATTTGTAAATTAGAGAATGTGATGTGATGGAAGGAGGTAATTAGGTGAATGAGAAAAAGATATAATTATTTTTTTATGAAGTTGAAAAGTGTTGTATTAAACACCAAAGAAGAATCAAATTGAAAACAAAGATTATACTAAAAATACTCAAGAATTTTTATTAATGGAAATGAATCACAAATGGAGAGGAAATTTCGGATGATCTACAATGAATTAGAAACTAGCCTTAAATACCCAATTTGGCCGTTACCAAGCTGTAACAACCAGAGTTTCATGTTGGCAAAATCAGTCCCTCAAGTTAAGGAAACTATACCCGCGCCACTTCTATTCTTTAGTAAAGAATTGGGTACTTACAGAAACAGTCCCTGTACTACTAGAAATCAAAGAATCAGTTATAAACTTGACTTTAACTCCACAACTCTCCACCTTTAAAGTCAAAAACTTCAATCTACTCCCAGATTTGAAACACAAAACTCAAATTTGATTCCCGGCAAAGACTTGGTTAAAATATCAGCTAAGTTCTCTTCAGTCTTGACATACACCACTTCAACCTCTTTATCAGCTACTACATCTCGGATGAAGTGCCATCTAACACGAATGTTTTAGTTCTCTCATGGAATACACTGTTCTTGGTCAGTTGAACAGCCCCCAAATTGTCACAATACACAACTGCACTATCAACAACAACACCCAACTCTGAGACTAGCCCTTTCAACCAAAGAGCTTCTTTAACAGCCTCACCAAGTGCCATATACTCAGCTTCAGTTGTGGACAAAGCAACCACCGACTGCAGCTGAGATTTCCAACTAACAACATTCCCAAACACCTTAAAAACATACCCAGTTACTGATCTCCCCTTGTCTACATCTTTTGCATAGTCAGAGTCAGCATATCCCACAATTGTACTATTAACTTGATCACCTCTGTCACCAAATACCAAGCCATAATCTTTAGTACCCTGCAGATACCTTAGAACCCACTTTACAGCTTCCCAATGGGCCTTACCAGGTGATAACAAATACCTACTAACCACACTGACAGCATAGGCTAAATCTGGCCTAGTACACACCATCAAATACATAAGATTCCCTACACAATTAGCATAAGGAATTTGACTCATGTATCTAATTTCAGCCTCTGAACTAGGAGCATCTTGAGCTGACAACTTAAAGTGCATAGCCAAAGAAGTCTTCACCGGTTTGCATCCTTCCATTCCATAATTTCTCAACACCTTGTCAATATAATTAGATTGACAAAGCTTAAGAACCTTATGATCTCTATCTCTCACAATCTGCATCCCCAAAATCTTCTTGGCCTCTCCCAACTCTTTCATTTCAAACTCCTCCATTAATAAGGCTTTCGTACTAGCAATTTCATCCTTACTTTTACATGCAATTAACATGTCATCAACATATAATAGCAAGTAAATAAAATTACCTTTGCTCCATTCCCTGAAATAGACACAGCTATCATATGAACTCCTCATAAAACCATGTGTAGTAATGAATTCATCAAACCTCTTGTACCACATTCTAGGAGACTGTTTCAGTCCATATAAAGACCTCTTTAACAAACAAACTTTGTCTTCATCACCCTTCTTGACAAACCCCTTTGGTTGAGACATGTAGATCTTCTCATCCAAATAACCATGTAAGAAAGCAGTTTTTACATCTAACTGCTCTAATTCATAGTCAAGAGATGCTGTTATAGACAAAATTACCCTTATAGAGGCATGCTTTACTACAGGACTGAATATTTCAGTGTAATCAACACCAGCCTTTTGTGTAAAGCCTTTTGCAACAAGCCTTGCCTTGTACCTTGGCTTGTCTTCTGCAGTTAACCCTTCTTTGATCTTGTAAATCCACTTACAAGATACCAATTTCTGATCTTTGGGCTTATCAACAAGATCCCAAGTTTCATTCTTGACCAAAGACTGCATTTCTTCTTCCATGGCCTCTTTCCACTTATCAACTTCATTTGATCTCATTGCTTCTTCAAATGACAAAGGTTCATACATGCTTTCATTTTCAGCTGCAATAAAAGCAACTGCTGAGATATCAACACCATCTCTATACCTCAAAGGAGGAATTACACTCCTTCTAGGTCTGTCTCTAGCAAGGCTGTAACTGCTAGACCTTGGCTCAGACCTATCACCTTGACCTTCATTTGCCTTATGATCAACCTTTTCAGAATTCTCATTAGGCTCCACCTCAAAGTGAACTCTCTCCATAACTGGATCATGTAAAGTAGGACCAGACACAGGACCATTCTTAACATCTTTGTAAAGTAGATCTTCTTGAAACTCAACACTTCTACTTACAATTACCCTGGGCCTTCCACCTTCTAATCTCCAAAGTCTATACCCTTTTACTCCTTCAGGATAACCAACTAGTATGCACTTAATTGCTCTGGCATCTAGTTTATCCTGCCTCACATGAGCATATGCAATTGAACCCACCACCTTCAAATGACTGCAATCTGGTTTTACACTAGTCCACAACTCCATAGGAGTTTTCATTTTAATTGCCCTTGAAGGTGATCTACATACCAAATAAGCTGCAACATTCACCAATTCACTCCAAAAAGTCTTTGGTAAACCAGCATGTAACCTCATACACCTAACTCTTTCTAGAAGAGTTCTATTCATTCTCTCAGCCAATCCATTTTGCTGTGGATTGCCTGGGACAGTTAGGTGTCTTGCAATACCATGCCTCCTACAAAACTGGTTGAATTCTTGGTTACAAAACTTAAGACCATTATCAGTCCTAAGCTTTTTAACCTTTCTTTCTGTCTGGTTTTCAACAAGAGTCTTCCACTCTACAAATTTCTCAAATGCATCACTCTTATGTTTGAGAATGTACACCCAGACCCTCCTTGAGTAATCATCTATAATTGACAAGAAATACCTAGCACCACCTAGGGACTCAACTGAGGCAGGACCCCATAGATCTGAGTGGATATAATCCAACACACCCTTTGTTACATGTTTCCTTTTTGAGAATTTGACTATACTCTTCTTCCCAAAAACACATGACTCACAAAACTTGAGATCCCCCCCACTGCATTCATCAATTATACCCTGCTTCTTTAACTCAGCTAGACCTTGACTACTCAGGTGGCCAAATCTCTTGTGCCAGACTTCAATTGAATCACTTGTTGCAGCTAATGACACATCACTTTCCAAACTACTACCATTCAGCAAATATGTGTTGTTATCCCTTCTTGAACCAGTTAACAACACTAAAGAACCCCTTATTACTCTAACCTTTCCATTCTTCATACTAATGTGACAACCATCCCTCTCAAAAGTTCCCAAAGATATCAAATTCCTCTTAAGACCAGGAATGTACCTTACACCTTTGAGATCAACAATTGTACCATCCTGCATCTTGAAGCTTATGGTTCCACTGCCACATATTTCATAAGGTCTATCATCTCCCAACCTTACTACACCAAGATTCTCCTCCTTGTAATCTTTAAAGCAATCTTTTAAGAATGTCATATGGTAAGAACACCCAGAGTCTAGAATCCACCCTTTGCTTCTTTCACCATCAGCAACACATAACACATCAGAACTTTCATAACCATCAGAGGAATCATCCTTTTGGGAGGATGACTGATGATTATGAAATTTGGGATTACCACCACTAGACTCCCCTTTCTTCCTTTTCCACTCAGGATAGTCTCTTTTGAGATGTTTTTCTGAGTTACAAACAAAACACTTCCTCTTGAATTTGGACCTTGATCTTGCACCATTATTCTTTGCCTTTGGATGACTTCTATGTTCAGGCCTTCCACTAACAAACAATCCATCTCCACCTTCTTCTCTAAAATCAGATCTCTTCTTTAATTCTCTTGAATTCAAAGCAGCCATTACTTCTTCCATTGATAGAGAATCTCTACCATACATGAGAGTTTCAACGAAATTCTCATAAGAAGATGGTAAAGATGCCAACAGGAGTATAGCCTGTTCTTCATCATCAAGACTCACCTCAATATTCTCAAGATCTAACACAAGCTTATTGAATTCATCTATGTGATCTTCCAACGATTTCCCTGACTGCATTTGAAAAGTATACAATCTCTTTTTCAAATACAATCTGTTGGCTAGGGATTTTGTCATGTACAGAGATTCAAGCTTGGTCCATACACCTGCTGCGGTGGATTCTTTGGAAACTTCTCGCAAGACCCGATCCCCCAAACTCAAGATTATGGCACTATGTGCCCTCTCTTGTGTTTCTTTCCATTTCTCTTCAGCTTCTCGTCGTTTGGCCTCTGATGCCTCTTTGTTCTTGTCATCAATCGCCGGTAATTGTGGTGCAACGCCGGAAAGTGCACTCACAAGTCCCTGATGAACAAGCAAGGCTCTCATCTTCACCCTCCAGAGGCCAAAATCATTTTTCCCGTCGAACTTCTCGATTTCAAACTTAGTCGACACCATCTTTGATTTCAATTTCACCTTTAATTGCGAAAATCACCTTCTTCTTCGAATCGGAGCCCAACCGTGGCTCTGATACCACTTGTTGTATTAAACACCAAAGAAGAATCAAATTGAAAACAAAGATTATACTAAAAATACTCAAGAATTTTTATTAATGCAAATGAATTACAAATGGAAAGGAAATTTCGGATGATCTACAATGAATTAGAAACTAGCCCTAAATACCCAATTTGGCCATTACCAAGCTGTAACAACTAGAGTTTCATGTTGGCAAAATCAGTCCCTCAAGTTAAGGAAACTATACCCGCGCCACTTCTATTCTTTAGTAAAGAATTGGGTAATTACAGAAACAGTCCCTGTACTACTAGAAATCAAAGAATCAGTTATAAACTTGACTTTAACTCCACAAAAAGAAAAATTAATGTGAGCAGAGTTGGAAGAGAGATGGGAGAAAATGCGTTAAATATCTAAAGATGAATAGATCAGGCCTCTATCGAGGAGGTTTTGAAGATTTTTTTAGATCTCTCAAAAAAGCTAGTCCTCTGAGACAGAGGAAAGTGTGTATATGAAAGGGGCAAGTAGGGATGAAAAGAGAAAATTGTCACATGGGCACTCATTTTTCCACCATCTATCGGCATGATCTAATGTATATGATTTTTATATTTGTTGGTGTCAGCTTATTTAAAAATATATTGCTTGAACACGAGGGAAATAAGTTATAAACACCAATGATTTTTTACCAAACTGTTTAAGATAAGGTATTCATAACATTTAAATAAGGGAATGTCATATGTTTAAGTCTCACTTTGAGTGAAATACTTAAAGTGGAGCAATGAGTTTTCTCATCAATGGGTTTCCTCCTGAGGGGGTTGGGGGTGCGGTCCCGGCGGGAAAACGGATAGGTGGACCCGATTAAGATAACAATTATCCTCCAAAGCAAGGTCGTACATTTTCCGTTAAAATAATGAGCTATAAACGGGCTATACTAATTGAGAGGTTGTAAACCTTGATCTAATACATATAGTTGTAAACAGGTGAGCTTAGATATTATAGATTTTCTATTTTGATTAAACTAGTATTTTAAGCCGTCGTGCGTTGTGACGGCGTCGTACGCTGCTTAATATGTAACATCTCGTATTTTACAGTAATTAAAATTTACGTCGTTTGATCTCGTAAGGACCATTGTCGTGAATCATAAAACTCATGGGTGATTGCGTGTTAAAGTTTTTTTTTAAATAATAATAATAATAATAATAATAATAATAATAATAACAATAATAACAACAACAATAATAATAATAATAATAATAACAATAATAATAATAATAAAGTCCAGGGGGTATTTGTGTCAATTTCGAAACTTTAAATGAAGTTTTTCACATAAAATAACAATAATCTAAAAGTCGAGGGACCAGTGGTGTAAATATTAAAAAAAACAACTGCTTTCTTTCTCCCCTCGCCGGCCCGTTTTTCCGGCCACCTTCCGGCCACTCTCCGGCAAGCCACAACCCTCCAAAACACTCGATTTCAATCAAATTTAAAACTCCCGACAGCCTCGCATGCGTGATTCGAACCATGCCCCACTTTGAATTGAAAAATTGGAAGTCGATAGTGCGATCGATCCCTGTTCACGCGTTGTCGGCAAACTTTACACGACCAAATCGCACTACACAATTTAATACTCAAAGTAATATCGCACTAACAAATTATAATCATTTATAACATTCCTTTGAATTCAATTTTAATCAAAACAAACAACAAACACTCCATCGAGCACCACCTTCAACCGCGGACCTGCAACTCCCTTTAATCCCATCTCCGATCAATTTTAACAAAAACTAATAAGGGGCTTTTAATCCTCAACATCATTTGAAGCTTCCCTCAGGTTTAATTCGATTAAAATCATTGTTTGAGCATCACTCGATCATCACCTTCGTCGCGGTCTGTTCATCGAGTAGTTCAACACCAATTCAATCATATACAAGGTAATTGAGCATACATACATACTCGATTTTACACGTACAAACAAAGCCCTATGATTGTTTTCATTAACATAATCGTTTGGTGCTTCAATTGATCCAAAATCAGTTCTAGGATTTCTGGGATTGGGGGTTAGCTCGAGTTTATGTTTAAAACAATTAGGAACCAAACTCTATCACGGCTTAGGCCCTTGGTTCACCGGTTCTGCACTCACATATCAAGCAGGAGGTCACGGGTTCGAATCCGTGCCACCTCACACTTTTTTTAAACCTTCTTTTTAAGCTTTAAAAATTAAGAAAAAAATTCTAAAAATCATAAAAATATTTTTACAAACATTAAAAATTTTTAAAACCACTTAATTACTTTCTGAAATTTATTTTAATATTTTATTTATTTATTTTTATTTGTTTTAAATAAATAAAATAACTAATTATATTTTCTACCAATTTATAATTAGTGTATAATATATAATTATACAATAAATAAATTGAACCCGATATATATACATAGATATATATTATCCAATTATCGAAACAACTTTTATTTGAATAAATTACATGTATATAATTTTACATAATCGTATACAATTTATAACTTATGTATATAATTAACATACAATATATAGTTATGCTTACTTATGTATAAATTTATTATATACATATAATTATGTATATAATTATACATAATTACATAATTATATATAATTATGTATATAATTATACTTATACAATTTATTAATAAATTGTATATATGTATAACTTATATGTATAAATTTCTATTAAATTCAAAACATAATCACTTTCAAATTCATATTATTTATTTCAAGACATTTCAACTAAATAAATTATTTAATTTAAACTACCATTCAAAACCCAATGGAAACCCTAATCTATTCCCAATTCTCACATTATTATTATCCTAACGCGAGACACCGTTCCTTAGGTTAATCATAAGAAAATCGTTGGTGTCTAATCTATCACATCCAAATTCAAATCTCAACAATCAGGTGAGTATTCATATCCCCTTTTTATATCATTTCTTATTTGGGGGAAATCATGTGATACAATATATTCAATCATGATATTCTATTGTTATTTCATTCTAAATTCAATTCAAGACAGGTTATGTTATTACTTGATGTGCAGAAAGTAATTTAGTAAAAACGACTTAAATTAACCCTATTCTAGACACTAAGTAATACTCTAGACTTACTAAATGACACTAACTACTAACCGGCAAGTGTACCGGTCGACTCTAGTATAGCTAAAGTAAGTCCGGATATCGAATCCACAAGACTCAAATGTATTGCAATAATTAACTCGATCTAGTCTAAAAAGACACGGACTGTTTGTTTTGTTCTTGAAAAAGGGGGGTTGTCTAACAATTCCTACAAAAGACAAGTAATTGAAAACTAGAAATAACTAAAGGCACGAATTAAGAACAACTTAACTTGGATGATAGAAAGGCACTACCTAGATTGGAATCCTGATTTTGTTTAGAGATGATTGGTTTGGGAAATTATAAACTTTGGGGAACCGGGATCTTAAAGTTTTCACCTTTTGGGACGCCTAAAGCCTCCTAATCACTCTCAAGAGTACTAAAGTGACATCCTAAGATTAGTGTAACTACCGAATGCTAGACTCACTCTCACGAGATGTCTAATGGGTCTATGAAAGTACCTATGTGATTCACTCCTTCACAGGATCTAAATCAAGGTAAGTTGAACTCTACTAATTGAACTTGCTAGACATTAGTCAAAAGGCCACTCCCTCACAGAAGCTCCTGCCTTGCAGCTTAATGACTTAGATCTACCAATAAACTCGCACCTCACAGATTATGAGATTAGCAAAACACTTGAATTAGTAAGATTACCGATTAATTGCTTTTAAAGTCTATTGTACATTCAACATTAAAGATCCTAAATTTATTATGTGACATAGACAATCACCAAAACTCAAGACCTAACACAACTCTATTATGTGATAAAGACCGTCACCAAGAGTTATGTAAAGCAAATAAACGACAACCAAACCCATTCAAATACTCATATGCATTCAATTAAAGAGCCAACTATTCTTACAATTCAAAGATTACCAAGGTTTTCATAAGAATCCCATAAAAATCATAACTTTAACAATCAATCATCCAATCTAGGTAGTAACAAAGTGTCTAGCCGGTCATAATTGCGGTTTCAATCAAAAGTAAAGTTGAAACAATGAAACGAAACATCTAAGACGAAAAGAGAATGAAAATAAAGACACCCGAACGTCACGAGGTCGACCCAAATGCTTCCTTGCCTTCAATCTTCGAACCGGATGCTCCGAATACTTCAAAATGACTCAATTTTTGCTCTCCCAATCGTCCAAGAACTGCCTCTTTCGTGATTAGGGTTCTTCTCCTCTTCAATAGGGCTTAAGTAGGTTAAAAACTAGAAAATTACGACCTTTCTGCAGATACGGGCCTCTAGCGGGGCGCGAGAGGCTTTATAATTCCAGTCGCCACCCGCCACCTTGTTAAAGCAAACACCTACTTCTCGCACACTCTCTCGCGTGCCGCGAGAGGATATGTAAAACGGGTCGCGCCCTGCCAGCTGATCCTAGTTTCAGATATTGACTTCCTTTCAGCTTGTGATCTCGCGTATCGCTTCGCGACTCGTTTCTTCTTGTATTTCTGTTTATTTAGGCTCTTTTTAACCCACAAGGCCTGCAAAATAAAATAAAAACAAAAGTTTATCTATTCTAAAGGAAAACGACGCTAAACAAATAAAAACTAAACAAAATATGCATGAATAACCGATGTATTTTGCAATACATCATTACTTGCAATTATGTGGACATACTATGGTAAACTGGACGACAGTAAAACCCTAATTCAATCAATCAATCCTGGTATCAATGGTAGATCTACTGGTTTGGATAACCCACCCCATATGAATAGTCGAGTGGTGATTGTGCCAGAGGCAGGAGTTAATCTATGGTGTATGTGTGGAGTCTATTATATGCAAGTGTCAAGTCAAGGGGTTGTTATTGTGTCAGTTTATCTATATGCTTACTATTGCAATATAAGTCTTAACGTTACCTTATGAATTGAATTATTCTCAATCAATCAATCAATCTATATGTATACTCAAAACTGTGATTACTCACCAGCTAACTCGTTAGCTGACTTTATTTTCTCACATGATTTCAGGTTAAGCAAGTTAGTGGACTTCTACATGCTCATATAAGACCCGGACTTAGTCAAAACAAAAGACAATTACTATTTGTGACTTTAACTGTTGTATTTGTATCTGTTAAATTCATGTTATCCTGTAATCTGATTTTAATATTATTTTCACTATTAGACAATCATGAGTTATGAACAATAAATCATTCCCTCGTCCGCTCCGATGATTCCGCCATCGGTCGGGGTGTGACAGATTGGTATCAGAGCCATGGTTATAGGGAATTAGGTTATTAGAAATGGAATGACCTAGACTATAACTAAGTACCCTTACACATGAGTCCTCTCATGTATTTTACATGCTTAGATAGGATTTTTATGTGCCTTATATGTTTATATTTGATTGTGTGATTATACGCCTTATGTGATTCTTCTTATGCTTTGAATCTTATCAATGTACACACGAATCTTAAATCATATTCTAAGGCATTGTGTGCCTAATTCAAGTGATTTCAAACTCCAAAACTCGATTGTTATTCATGGTTTTCAAATTCATCAAAGTCTGTGTCTTACAACTTGAAACATGCAATGCTGGAAGAGTGGGATGCCTGTATCTCGGGGTGTTCTGTCTAGGCAAGGTATTCGTATAAATCCAAATCAACCGATGGATCTGTTTACCTTACCTGGGAACCCTCGGGATGAGTATCTGCTTATAGGTACGCATGTCTTCAATAAGGTTGTGTTGGACATAACACTTTGATTAGTCAACGTACTCGCTTTGATTTACGAATCAAACGATTACACTCGGAACATATCATTGTTATTATGCCAGATTCCCGATTATCGTTTTCATGTAGTATAACTCCTATTATCCAATTCTCATAAAATATCTTAATGATATTCCAGAATGTCTTCTCGTCAAATCCATTCACGGTCTAGAAACTCTGGCCGTAAGATTGCTGCTATTGTAGCACGTGAAGTTACTGCGGTCATCCCAAATCTACTTACCCATTTGAACCAAAGCAACAATGTTGTTCAAAACCCAACTACACCAAACCCACCTCAAACTTGTACTTACAAACATTTCAGTTCTTGCAACCCCACTAAGTTCAGTGGAACTGAAGGAGCTACTGGATTACTACAGTGGTTCGAAAGCATCGAGAACACATTCCTAAACAGTGAATGCCCTGAAAATCTAAAAGTCCGATACGCCACAAGTGTTCTCCAGAAACGCGCACTTACTTGGTGGAACGGAGAGAAACGAACCCGTGGAACTGAAACTGCTCTAGCATTAATATGGGCCGAAGTTAAAGAGCTCATGACTAAAGGTTCTGCCCAAGAAACGAAGTCCGGAAACTGGAAGCTGAGTTCTGGGAATTAACCCAAGACAGTGGCGAGAACCTCGCATACACTAACCGATTCCACGAACTGAGCCTTTTGATACCGCATCTTGCTACCCCTACCTCCCGAGCCATCGAGAAATACATTGGTGGACTACCCATGCAGATTCAGGATACGGTGCTAGGAATGAATCCTTCAACACTAGAAGATGCTATCAGGCTGGCTGCACAGTTAACCGATGTCACACCCCAACCTTGACGGCGGAAACGTCGAGGCGTGAGAGTTACGATTGTTCACAGCCACATGATGCTATTATTAATTTCAAATATATTAATCAAGATTCAATTGTAGCAATACAAGTAAATGTTCAAACATCCAAAATGCAAGTATAAAAGTATTCAGATCATTCGTTTATTTCTCTAAGTCCAATCCTAAGTGTGATAAGCTTCAAAGAGTAACCTGAAACATATTAAAAAAAAAGGTCAACATAAAAATGTTGGTGAGCATTCCATAGTTTCCAGTACATAGGTATATAAAAGATGGCAATTCAAGTTATAAGTTAGTGAATAAAGTGATTAGGGATGTTATGAACAATGCAACAATCAAACCTCGACAATGTTTTACAAGTATCAAACGACGTTAATATTCTATTAACGTTAAAAGTATATACGATCAGCTAAGTGTACTTGGATCAACCAAGCAGGCTTGTCTTACCCATAGATCTATGACTTCGCTGGGCTAGCAATAGTTAATGATTGTACATATAACGCCATAACATGGTAACCACAAAAGTTCAACTAACCACAACTCACAAGTAAATTGCCATAAGTTTACAAGTCTCGAATAAGTTTATACGTGCAATGATATAAGTTAACATGTTTCACCCCAAAGTGTGAAAATAAGAAAAAGGGGTATAGAAATACTCACTTGGCAAATAAGTATAGGAATGATGATTATTAAGAAATATTGTTAAACGTTCCAACGCAGTCCTTCACAAGGTACCTATATATATATTCATTTTTTACAAGCGTTGAGTTAATATTAATATTAAAGTTCTAACGAGAACTAGAGTTTCAATGGAATTATGGGGTTTTATCCAGTAAATATATTTATATAATGAAATTGTTTATATTTTGATTAAGTGGAAAGAATTATACCATTTAATCATTTTTTTAATATTTAAGAGTAATTAAGCGTATTAATTGATAAGGTTTAAGTATAACATACAAATAAATTTTGTAATCTTTAAACAATATCTAATAATGACTAAAATAACATATTGACCAATAACACTTTGTTAACCTAAACTATTAGTTGAAATACATTTATAAGTAAACCTAAAATAACTCTTGTACATAATTTGTGAATTTATAAAATATACATTTTATCAGGATTAATTTATAATTAAAGATAATATGGTGTCAAGTAACAATTTAACGATTTTTAACTATTATTTAAAGTCTACTTTATAAAATAACTCAAAGTTTTACCTTTGTAATTAAATTGTGAAGTTATAAGAAATATATATATATATATATATATATATATAATTGCAATTATCATGATTATTATAAAAAAATAGCTATTTATAATGTTTTATATAACAAATAAATTTACAGAAAACATCTCCCTGGTTTAAAATACACGAAGTTTATGACAATAATCTTTTATAATATTTAGAATTTTTTTATATATTTTAAAAGCTGCAAAAACTTTTTTAAAAAAATGTTGGAGGTCACTGGGTTCGAACCCATGACCTCTAAGTAGGGAAGTGAGCATGAAACCAGTGAACCAAAGGGCCGTGGCCGCGAAAGGATTGGTTTCGAAATTGTTTTAAACACCATTTCAATCAAACCCCAATTTCATACAAGCCCTAGTTCGAATCCAGAACAAATTGAACACGAATTCGGTTTTGTAACCATCTGAGATCATGGGGCTTTTGATCCCCATGTGAAAACGAGTGTTTGGGTGTTTTCAATTACCAGTATGATGACGAATTGGTGATGAATTAAACAAGAACAAGTCGCGGCCACACTTGATGATCGATTCATGCCCAAACAACCATTATAATCGAATTAAACTTGTAGACAGCTTCGGATGATGATCAAGAACAATAGCCCTTTATCAATTTAAGTTAAAATCACTCAGAGCATGGATTTTAAGAGGGTTGCAGGTCGCGGTCGAAGAGGGTGTTCGAGAGGGGTGTTTGAGTTCGTTTTAGATAGAATTCGTGATGTTAGTAGCTTAAGAATAGGTAAAAGTTCCTTCCACTTCGATTAATTTAATTACTTTTCGCGTTTAGTGCCTGATTTTGGTGGGTGTCGGCCGTGAGTGGGGATGTGGTTGTGAGTGGGATTCGAACGGGGAAGAAAGGGGGTGGGGTTGGGAGTTTGTGAGAATTACAAGATTGGTCCCTGTGGTTCTATGTTTTTGATATTTTGTGTATAAAAGTCTTATTTAAAGTTCTAAAATTTACCCAAATACCCCTGGACTTATAAGATCTAAGTTTTAACTTTTCTAAGTTTGATATTTTATAAATTGTTTTTATTAGTAAAAATGTTAATATTATTACTATTATTCTTAGTTATTATTATTTTTGTTTTAATTTTATTGTTACAATTCCTATTAATTATAATCATTATTATATATATTTTTTTATTGTTTATTATTATTGTTATTATTATCATTATTATTATAATTATATATATAAAAATATATAAACGCCGTAAAATACGAGATGTTATAACCGATAATCATGTGAAAGTTGGTTCCTTAACCAAGAAAGGATCGATGAAGAATACCGATAAACTTCCTAACGAAAACGTCAAATCAGACTAAGTCGGGCTTTCCAAGAACAAGAAAAGGAAGGCTCAATCTCAAAACTTTGCTGTGATTACCCCTGCTGTGCCAATTAATCAAGTCCCTCCAACTCGTCAACCAGCGGTAAACAACCAACCTCTAATGAAAAAGCCATATGCTGGACCCTTTCCGCAGTGTAACAACTGCATGTATCACCATTCCGCTAACATTCAGTGTCGTCAATGCACAAACTGTGGTCGTTTTGGTCATACATTCAACGTGTGCAAGAGTGCTGCAAAAGCTCTGACTAATGCACCAGACCACCAACATCCTCCTGCAATTACCCAGGGTCGTGCATGCTATCAATGTGGTGATCCGAACTATTTTCGCAATCGATGCCCTCAACTTATCAGCCTAGTTCCTACGGCTCAAGGACGTGCTTTTAACATCAATACCCAACAAGCTCAAGCCACCAATGATGCGGTGTTGAATAATTCTTGTCCTTGATTTCGTCTTCCTGATTTAATTCAAGATTTGTAATCGTGATTTCCTTTTGTTACATTGATGTAATTTGAAAATTTCTAAATTTCTAATTGAGTTACTTTTCCTTTCGTTGTTAAGTCGAACTTTGAACCGCATGCACCGTGGGAGATACGAGTGTCCTAAATGATTTTAACTCATCAAAACAGGGGTGATTCCCTTACTTTGGTGATGATTCTTTATTCGTTTCAATAAATGGTTTCCAATGATGTGTTTTATAAAATTTCATCCTCTGGATTAGGGTGATTTCCTTATCTCGAGGACTGACTTCAATTATTCACTTTGGAACTTGCATTTCACAAATGACATGATCTCACCAAAATAGGATTGAAACCCGTACTTTGGTGACAAATGTCAATCTTCAATTGTTTTTTTGTTATTATGAAATTCAATCATCAAGATAGACGTAAATTTCATACCTTGATGATAATTTCATTTTTATGGATTGTATTTCTCAAATGAAACGACCTCGTCAAAGTAGGAGTGAATTCTGGATTTTGATAAGGAAGTCTATCTTATTATATTTTATTTTTGTAAAAATTCATCGTTAAGATATTAGTGATTTCCATTACCTTAATGGTGAGTTATCTCGTCTTATTTCTGTGGATCCTCAGATCGAACTTTTGATTGGTAAGTTAGTGGCCATACCTTGGGAGTACACCATCAAGTTAGGGGTGAAAACCATACCTTGATGACTATTCTCATTCCTTGATCATCAACTTACCATGGTTGTAATCAAGTGACGAGACGAATGTAGTAACTTGAAGGGTGAAATAATGTTCGTGTTTCGACCTATCAAGCCAAAGCATGATCTAAGAACTTGAAAGAGACGCGATCGTTTTAGTTTGATTTTGATTCCAAGTTTGGAGCATTTAAATTCTTAAAACGATTTCTTTCCCTTTATTCTCATGTTTTGATTTGATCTAGCTACATTGAACCATTTATTCCTTATTTATCGACTTTCATTGTGAGTTATCATCAAAACCTGATTACGTGATGGTAGTCTTCCTAAACAATCTTTTGTCAAGTAAAGATATTATCCCTGATCGTGATGGTCGCTTCATCTCTCGTTTCTGGAAAAGTCTCCAATCAGCTCCCGAAACTCAACTGAATCTTAGCACAACCTATCATCCGCAAACCGACGGTCAGACTAAAAGAATGATACAAACCCTCGAGGATATGCTTCGGGCTTGTGTCATTGATTTCAGTGGATCGTGGGATTCTCATATTCCATTGATCGAATACTCTTACAATAACAGTTACCAGACCAACAGATGGCACCATTTAAGGCCTTTTATGGTCTGAAGTTGGTGAATCACAAATTACTGGTCCGGAATTGATACAAGAAACAACCGATAAAATTCATAAGATCCGTGATAACTTGGTCGCTGCTAGAAATCGTCAAAAGCTTTATGCTGATAAAAGACGTAAACCCATGGAATACAATGTCGGTGATCTCGTACTTCTTAAGGTATCACCTTGGAAGGGAGTGATTCGTTTTGGAAAGAAAGGGAAACTAACACCTCGTTATGTGATTTCATTCAAAGTACTCGAGCGAATTGGGAAAGTAGCCTATAAGCTTGAAACCCCAAGAGCTCAGAAACATACATTTGACGTTTCATGTTTCAAACCTCAAGAAATACCTTGCCGATGAAAATCTCCACATTCCACTCGACGAAGTACAGATTGATGAATCTATGCACTTTATTGAGAAACCTGTGGAAATTATGGATCGGGAAGTCAAACAACTCAAACGCAGCCGAATACCAATTGTCAAAGTTCGTTGGGAGTCTAAACGTGGACCAGAGTTCACCTGGGAACGTGAGGACCAAATGAAATCCAAGTATCCTCATCTTTTCGTTTCAGCCTCCTCGTGATTTAAATTTCGGGATGAAATTTCCTAAAGCAGGGGAGACTGTAACATCTCGTATTTTACAGTAATTAAAATTTACGTCGTTTGATCTCATAAGGACCATTGTCGTGAATCATAAAACTCATGGGTGATTGCGTGTTAAAGTTTTTTTTAAATAATAATAATAATAATAATAATAATAACAATAACAATAATAATAATAATAATAACAATAATAATAATAATAATAAAGTCCAGGGGGTATTTGTGTCAATTTCGAAACTTTAAATGAAGTTTTTCACATAAAATAACAATAATCTAAAAGTCGAGGGACCAGTGGTGTAAATATTAAAAAACCAACTGCTTTCTTTCTCCCCTCGCCGGCCCGTTTTTCCGGCCACCTTCCGGCCACTCTCCGGCAAGCCACAACCCTCCAAAACACTCGATTTCAATCAAATTTAAAACTCCCGACAGCCTCGCATGCGTGATTCGAACCATGCCCCACTTTGAATTGAAAAATTGGAAGTCGATAGTGCGATCGATCCCTGTTCACGCGTTGTCGGCAAACTTTACACGACCAAATCGCACTACACAATTTAATAAAGTAATATCGCACTAACAAACTTATAATCATTTATAACATTCCTTTGAATTCAATTTTAATCAAAACAAACAACAAACACTCCATCGAGCACCACCTTCAACCGCGGACCTGCAACTCCCTTTAATCCCATCTCCGATCAATTTAACAAAAACTAATAAGGGGCTTTTAATCCTCAACATCATTTGAAGCTTCCCTCAGGTTTAATTCGATTAAAATCATTGTTTGAGCATCACTCGATCATCACCTTCGTCGCTGTCTGTTCATCGAGTAGTTCAACACCAATTCAATCATATACAAGGTAATTGAGCATACATACATACTCGATTTTACACGTACAAACAAAGCCCTATGATTGTTTTCATTAACATAATCGTTTGGTGCTTCAATTGATCCAAAATCAGTTCTAGGGTTTCTGGGATTGGGGGTTAGCTCGAGTTTATGTTTAAAACAATTAGGAACCAAACTCTATCGCGGCTTAGGCCCTTGGTTCACCGGTTCTGCACTCACATATCAAGCAGGAGGTCACGGGTTCGAATCCGTGCCACCTCACACTTTTTTTAAACCTTTTTTTAAGCTTTAAAAATTCAGAAAAAAATTCTAAAAATCATAAAAATATTTTTACAAACATTAAAAATTTTTAAAACCACTTAATTACTTTCTGAAATTTATTTTAATATTTTATTTATTTATTTTTATTTGTTTTAAATAAATAAAATAACTAATTATATTTTCTACCAATTTACAATTAGTGTATAATATATAATTATACAATAAATAAATTGAA
The DNA here is from genome assembly GCA_024085815.1 of Flaveria linearis. Classification (NCBI taxonomy): domain Eukaryota; kingdom Viridiplantae; phylum Streptophyta; class Magnoliopsida; order Asterales; family Asteraceae; genus Flaveria; species Flaveria linearis. The sequence continues at coordinate 15,273,378 of CM044010.1, forward strand.
CCCGATATATATACATAGATATATACTATCCAATTATCGAAACAAATTTTATTTGAATAAATTACATGTATATAATTTTACATAATTGTGTACAATTTATAACTTATGTATATAATTAACATACAATATATAGTTATGCTTACTTATGTATAAATTATTATATACATATAATTATGTATATAATTATACATAATTACATAATTATATATAATTATGTATATAATTATACTTATACAATTTATTAATAAATTGTATATATGTATAACTTATATGTATAAATTTCTATTAAATTCAAAACATAATCACTTTCAAATTCATATTATTTATTTCAAGACATTTCAATTAAATAAATTATTAATTTAAACTACCATTCAAAACCCAATGGAAACCCTAATCTATTCCCAATTCTCACATTATTATTATCCTAACGCGAGACACCGTTCCTTAGGTTAATCATAAGGAAATCGTTGGTGTCTAATCTATCACATCCAAATTCAAATCTCAACAATCAGGTGAGTATTCATATCCCCTTTTTATATCATTTCTTATATGGGGAATCATGTGATACTGTTGGATCATGATGAGGCTGGTGCAACCAAAACTACTTCGCATAGTCATTTTTGGTACTACATTCAAAGGCTTCCGAAGCTGAGCAAGAGATCTTCCGAAAGTCCGAAGAACAACAGCTGAAGATATCTACTGAAGGCAAAAGCTGAAGTCAACTGCTGAAGACAACAGCTGAAGCCAACAGCTGAAGACTATCTTCCGAAGACAAAGTCTGAAAGCTTCCGATGACAGTCTGATGAAAGAGCTGAAGACAAAGTCTGAAAGCTTCCGAAGACAAAGTCTGATGAAAGAGCTGAAGACAAAGTCTGAAAGCTTCCGAAGACAAAGTCTGATGAAAGAGCTTAAGACAAAGTCTGAAAGCTTCCGAAGTCAGTCTGATGAAAGAGCTGAAGACAAAGTCTGAAAGCTTCCGAAGACAAAATCTGATGAAAGAGCTGAAGACAAAGTCTGCTTTCGAAGACAAAGAAGACTCCAAGCCTCGGAAGAAGCAGTCTTCCGAAGTATAAGTGGCTTCGGAAGAAGTTATTCTTCCAAAGCACTTTATCCTTCGGAAGACATTGCTATGACCAGCAGATAAAAGTATGGTCCCTGACAGTCCGCTGCAGACCTCTGATACAGCATGGCATCTTCCTAAAGAGCCATGTTGTTGACCATACTTTATTCTACTGTTCACCTTTTTATGATAGTACATGTTACCAACTTTAGTTGGTGACAAAAGGTAAGTCAGGGACATGTCCTGACTACTAACTCTCAGGCAAAATGTCTAAAAGACCTCACCTAGAGTCTTGTAGTATAGATGTAAGGTTAGAGGTGTCCAGCTGGTATCAAAGTATATCCGGCTGTAGGTAGTATTATATATATCTTCTCCTTGTAACTCTTTAGATAAGTGATTTGAGTCCAAGAGTCTTGTAATCCTTTGAGTTGAGAAGCAATATATAAAAGTACCTTGAAAATTTACTTCCTGTGTTAATTTTCTTACTGCTTGTTACTTGTTATATTGTGATCAACTCCTTATAGACTACTTGCTGAGTGTTATTCGCAGTGAGTTGAGAGAAAAACCACCCATATTCGATCCTGCAATTGGTATCAGAGCTTCAGGCTCTTGATTATGAGATCTTACCATCCAAATCAACCTGTTTTTCACTTCTCAATACAAACCACTCACTCAAATGGCTGCTCTCTCCAAGGCTGATATGGAAACCGGTACTATGACCAAGTCCCCACTGATCACCCCTGAAGACTTTGACACATGGTGTATCAGAATGGAAGGCTTCATCAAGTGTCAAGATTCAAGGATGTGGGACTCCATTGTCAATGGTCCTTTCATACCAAGCACCACTTCTGCCACTGGTAATCGCATCATTCCAAAAGATGTTGATGATTACTCAGAAGAAGATAGGAAGAGAATAGAGCTAGATCAAAGGGCTATGACTTCTCTCAAAACTGCTCTCCCCAACTCCGTCTACAGACGCTTCAAGAAGTGCAAAACTGCTAAAGATTTATGGGAAGCTTTGAAGCTGATGTATGAAGGATCCAAGGAAACCCAAAAGAACAAGAAGGATCTCTTGAAGCAGCAGTTTGAGAACTTTACTTTCAAGGCTGGTGAGACCTTGACTCAACAATACTTCAGGTATGTTGAGCTAGTAGATACTCTGGAGGATATTGGAGTAGCTCTTGAGAATAAAGACATAGTTAGGAAGTTCATGTCTTCCCTTCCTAAACTATGGATAAATTACTGTGTTGTAATCAAGAGAACTTCGGACCTTAAGACTCTTACTCTGACAGAGTTGTATGGTATCCTAAGTGCATTCCAAATGGAGATGAACATGCAGAACTCCTCTGGTCACTCCAATAACCAACTGAGTTCAGCCCTTCATGTGGTTGAAAGGGAAATCACGGAACCACAACATCAGTTGCTGTGTTACCCTGACAACTCACACAGCGGACCTTACATTACTCTACCTGAGACTCCAAAGTCTCAAAAGGTTCAACACAACTCCTCTCAGGATAGTTGTGCCTTTGTCTCTGGAAGTGGACACTCTGGTGATTTTCAATACTGCTTTGATGATCTTGAGTGCTTCAGTCCAGATGATGTGGAGTATATGGATATTGTCCAGCAGATGGCACTTTTAACTTACAGAGCGAAGAAGTTCTTCAAGAGAACTGGAAGGCAATTCCCTCAAAACCCAGTCAACAGCAGGTTTGGGTTTGACAAAAGCAAAGCAAAGTGTTACAACTACAACCAACTTGGTCACTTTGCTAGGGAATGCAAGGCTCCCAAGAACAACCCGGGAACCCCACAGGCCTCCACACATCCCACTGCTTCAAAGCATGAAGAGAAGTCAACTGAAACAGCTGCTGTGGCTCAAGAAGTTGACTGGAGCTTCATGGTACAGGATGTGACTCCTGCTCAAGCTCTCATGGCCGGAACAGATGATGATCAGGTATATGAACATCTTTGTAATGCTGCCTGTATTGCTAAAGTTAAACTCTATAAGGATTACATTTCGGAAATCAGATCTGAGGTTGAGTCTTTAAATGTGCTAAAATCTGATTTTAAGAGAGCTGAATCTGACTACCAAAAGAAAATTGAGGAGTTAGAGAAAACGGTGTCTCTTTTAAAACATGAAAAGACTAATTATAAGACTCAAATTAAAGATCTGATATCTAAACTATTGAGGTTCAAGCCCAGTTGGTCACAGCTGAGGCTCAGGCCAGGAAGCAAGCTATTGCTGAGCAAAGATTCCAAACTATTCTTGCATCAACCTCTCATTCCAAAATGTTTTATCCAAACAAAGAAGGGTTGGGAACCAATGAAATAGCTCCACCACACTCTTATGAGTCTATTAGACTACCTAGATGTGGTACTGAAGAGCAAGAGGTTCCAACTACTGACCCTTCTCCATTGGAACTAAAGGACGAGGCAAAAATAGTGGCCACCACAGGGGAGAAACAGGAGGATACACTCATCTCCACCTGTGAAGACCAAATCCTAACCACCAAGGCAAGAAGAAGCAGAGCTAAAGCTGCTAGAAGGACTGTCAAGAAGGTTGCAGAGTCCAAGCTTAAGATCGACCCAAAGCAAAAGGGTGTCTTCATTTCTGCCGGATTTCAAGTGGTAGGTACTCCTGATTCAGGAAAGGAGTGTAGTACCAGCACTCCTGACCTACCGAAGGATCAGAAGTTGAAATGGAAGTTGCTGATGAAGAGAAGAAACCCAAGAAACAGCAACCTGCAAGTTCCCAGAAGACTAACATTGCCTGCATAATGTGTGGTCTGCACAACCACATGGCTAAAGATTGTTACTACAATCCAGCAAGCACACATTATGCAATAATGTTAGAAAAGAAGGAGTCAGAGAAGGTTTCTCAGTTGGACCACTTCAAAAGATCCAAATGATGAAAAGGGAAAGTTGGTCTCGGAAGCCAAGTTGCTTTCGGAAGAAACTACTTCTTCCGAAGGGAAAATGGCTTCGGAAGCCAAACCTTCTAAGGTTCGGAAGAACAAGAAGGCTCCCTTGAAACCATCTCAGAAGAAGACTACTTCGGAAGAAAAGGTGGTGAAGGCTTCTTCCGAAAAGAAAGAAGCTTCGAAAGAAGGCCATGCTGCACAAGCTTCAACAAGCTCATCTTCAAAGATCAACCAAGGGATGGATTGGAAGATCAAGGAAGATGCTGCAGCCCAAACCTCTTCTTCAACAATGACCTCTATTGAACCCCAATGCATATCTTTGGTTTAATTATGTCACTATCATTGGAAGAGCCCAGGACCAGCAAGGCTTGGGCTTCCAAACAAAACTAACCATCTCATCTTATGTGCAGGGACGTCCATTTGACAAGAACAACAATGTCTGGATTGTAGATAGTGGATGCTCCAGGCACATGACAGGGAACAGATCTCTCCTTCAACAATTCCAGAACTTTGATGGAGGGCCTGTCTAATTTGGAGGTGAGGCCGGAGGATATATTTCGGGTAGAGGAAGTATATCCAATGGCAGAATAAACATTGACAAAGTTCACTTTGTCAAACAGCTTGAACACAATCTGTTAAGTGTTTCTCAATTCTGTGACCAGAAGCATCAGATGCTTTTCACAGAACATGAGTGCATTATCCTCAAACCAGGGATGACAATTCCTCCGGAATTGGTGCTTCTTAGATCTCCCAGGAAAGGGGATATGTACAAGCTGGATATGAACAATGCTTCTCCTATGGGTGAAGTATCATGCTTTCTTTCGAAAGCTGATAGTGATGAGTCAACACTATGGCATAAACGCATGTGTCATGTGAATTTAAAACAATGAATAAATTGGCTAAAAATAACTTGGTACATGGTTTGCCTAAAAAGGAATTTTTCTGCAAAGATAACTGTGTTGCATGCCTGAAAGGGAAACAACACAGATCATCTCATAAATCCAAATGTGTTAACTCTATCACTACTCCATTACACTTATTGCACATGGATCTCTTTGGACCCACAAGTATAATGAGCATTGGAAGGAAATCATACTGCCTTGTGATAGTTGATGATTTTACAAGATTTACATGGGTATTCTTTTTAAGAAGTAAAGATGAAACTGCTGAAACTTTAAAATCTTTTATTCTTAAAATAGAAAATCAAATTGATCACAAGGTTAAGATCATTAGAAGTGATCAAGGGACTGAGTTTAAGAACTTTGTTCTTGACTCATTCTGTGACTCAAAAGGGATTGCCAGACAATATAGTGCTCCCAGAACTCCTCAACAAAACGGTGTTGCTGAGAGGAGGAACAGGACACTTATTGAGGCTACTCGGACCATGTTAGCTGATTCAAAGCTGCCTCTAACATTCTGGGCAGAGGCAGTTAGCACTGCATGCTATGTGCAGAACAAGGTTCTTGTAGTTAAGCCCCATGGAAAAACCCCTTATGAGTTATGGAACAAGAGGCCACCGTTCATTGGCTTTCTAAGGTCCTTTGGCTGCAGGTGTACCATACTTAACACAAAGGACAACTTAGCAAAGTTTGCTGAGAAGTCGGATGATGCTATCTTTATTGGATACTCTTCTAGCTCTAAAGCTTATAGAGTATACAATATCAAGAATCAACAATTTGAGGAATCATCCAATATAGTTGTTAATGAGCACACTCCTTGTGTTAGGGGGAATGGACCTGAGTATATCTTTGATTTAGAATTGTTTCCAAACTATTCTAAACCATCTTGTGAGAATGTTTCAGCTGGAACAGGTGCTCAAGAGAATGCTGATGCAGATGCTGATGCAAGTCAACTGTTTGAGCTTCCCAGACCTTTCCAAATTCTCCAAGAGCTGAAAGACAACAAGCTTCAACCATTCACAGATCTGATAGTGTAACTATCTCCAGGAATAATGAAGCTTCAACAAGTGAATCACTTGATCAACCTCAAAGTTCTTCAGGTGATCCATTACAACACCAGGTTGAGAGAAGTAGTATTCTGAAGGAACAGGCAACTGTTAATCCTACTTCACAACCAACCATTGATGATGTTTCTCAATCATTAATCAGTCCTCATTGAATGACTTTGAAACAGCAGTTGGACAGAGTGATCCAGTTCCTGATCAGAATATGTCTAACCTAGACTTATCTCTACAACTGGAAGTGATTCCTCGTCTTAGGATTCACAACACTCATCCAACTGAGAACATCATAGGGAATGTCTCTGAGGGTGTGAGAACAAGAGGACAAACTCATCATGGGAATATCTGCTTGTATTCATGCTTCTTGTCTCAGATGGAACCAAAGAAGGTAGAAGATGCCTTAAAGGATAGTAGTTGGGTTGAATTGATGCAGGAGGAGCTGCTTCAATTCAGAAGACAAAAGGTCTGGAATCTATGCCCACTACCATCTGGTCAAGTACCCATAGGCACTAAATGGGTGCTCAGGAACAAGAAAGATGATAGAGGCTTGATTATCAAGAACAAGGCAAGACTAGTAGTTCAAGGATACACCCAGGAGGAAGGAATTGATTATACTGATGTCTTTGCACCTGTTGCAAGACTTGAGGCAGTTAGGATCTTCCTTGCTTATGCTGCATCCAAGAACTTCACAGTCTACCAACTTGATGTCAAGTGTGCTTTTCTATATGGGGATATAGATAGGGAAATTATGTATGTCAACCTCCAGGATTTGAAGACCTATAGCACCCCAACTATGTGTGCAAACTGGATAAAGCTCTATATGGGCTGCACCAAGCACCTAGGCTGTGGTGTGAGACCTTGTCTCAGTTTCTCCTGAAGAATGGATACACTAGAGGTACCATTGACAAGACTCTTTTCATCAAAAGAGTGGAGAAGACATTTGCTTGTACAAGTCTATGTTGATGACATCATATTTGGTTCTTCAAACGACCAAATGTGCAAGGACTTTGAAAGCATTATGAAGCAGAAGTTTGAGATGAGTTCCATGGGAAAAATGGACTTTTTCCTTGGAATTCAGGTGAAACAGATGAAGGAAGGGTTCTTCATAAGTCAATCTAAGTATGTCTCAGACATCTTAGATAGATTCGAAATGAAGGATTGTAAACCAGCCAAGACACCCATACCCAGAAACCATAATCTTTGCCCTGACCTTGAGGGGGAGGATACTGATCAACATCAGTATAGAGCAATCATTGGTTCTCTGATGTATCTCACTGCTAGTAGACCAGATATCATGTTCGCCACATGCATTTGTGCAAGATATCAGGCTGCTCCAAAGGTGTCTCACCTAGCTGCTGCAAAGAGAATCCTCAGATTCCTCAAAGGAGCACCTAAACTAGGTCTCTGGTATCCAAGAAATAGTGATTTCAATCTTTATGGATACTCTGACGGTGACTATGGTGGCTGCAACATTGATAAGAAATCAACATCAGGAGGATATCAATTTCTTGGTGGAAGGATTATCTCATGACAATGCAAGAAACAATCCTGTGTCTCTACATCAACCGCTGAAGCTGAATACATTGCTGCTGCTAGCTGCTGTGCTCAACTGCTATGGATTCAAAATCAAATGTTAGACTATGGATTGAACTTCATGACTACTCCATCCATATTGACAACAATAGTGCTATCTCCATTATTGAGAATCCGGTGAAGCACTCCAAGACAAAGCATATCGATATCAGGTATCATTTCATTAGAGATATTCATGAGAAACAACTGATCAAGTTAATCAAAGTTGACTCAAATGAACAATATGCTGATTTGTTCACAAAGGCATTTGATGAACAAAGATTTAAGTATCTCATATCAGCTATTGGGATGATAAATATTGATTAACTACCTCTTTTGAAAAAGCTTTTTAAATGTGTAATGTCTTGTGTCAATACAATTTAAGTCCTGTTACAAAAGATCTTTAAATTATTCTAAGTATAAATTCCCTCCGAAGAGGAACTAACTCTGGAAGATATTCTTGAATATCTTCCGAAGCCAAAATTCCTCAATGGAAATTGTTTTCTCGGAAGAGTTTTTGGTCTCGGAAGCAGCGATTGATTTTAGATCAGATCTACTTCCGAAGCTTATAAAACTCTCCATTCGGAAAGATAACTTTACCTTCGGAAGCAATACTTTGCTTCGGAAGAGAAAGTACCTTCAAAAGACCATTTACTTTCGGAAGCAATGCCTTGCTTCGGAAGAGAAATTGACTTCGGAAGACAATTACCTTCGGAAATGTTTTACATTCGGAAGAAAAGGTTTTTATATGTAACGGATATCTTTTGGGCATCACTCTGTAAAAAGTAAAAAGATTTTATCCATGATGGTCAGATTATTTAAAATTATCCTTGCCGCCACTATCATTTCTCCGCCGTAAACCACCATACCACCCACAGTAACCCCAAACAGTCACCCTATTACCGCCACTACAACAATGCATCCCCTTTTAAATAATCTTGACTGATCAATTTCATCTTCTTTTACCACTTTACAGCCCTAACTATTCCCTTCACTGTCAAACCTTCAATTTCACCCAAATTTCAAGCTTACCTTTTCTTCAATGGCGCTAAACCCTCAGCACAACCAAGTGCATTACTTGATTCGTCAAGGGATGCCGACTTCACCCAAATCATCACCTTTCTTACCGAATCCACATACCTCATTGCACTTACAGTTAACCCCACCGTATACTCCAACCATATGTCCGAATTCTGGAGCAACGGTCAAACTGTAGTTTTGAATGGGGTTCGAGTCCAGAGAACCCGCATTTGTGGCCAAGAGTTGGTCATCACTGAACAACTCATCAGGGAGCATCTCGAGCTCCATGATGATGGGGCTCCTACTGAGTTCCCTAAAGAAGACTTGGAAGGCACTTATATCCTCATGGGATATGGAGGAGATGTCAGCAGATCAACCGTGTACAAGTTTAATTTCTCTTACCATTGAAAGTTCATGCTGCATATTATCCTGCATTGCCTCTCCAACAAATCAGGGGGTTAGGATCAAATCCCATATGAACTAGGATGCCTAGTTCATGGGTTGGTAAGAGGTCTTCGCTTCAACTACTCACGATTTGTGTTGACCAACCTTATCAGAAATCTGAGCAGGGATACATTCTTCATGTATCCCCGATTTATTCAACACATAATCAACTGTGAGATGGAACCGAGCAAGCTTGTCTGCGCAGCTACTCTTACTGTTCCATAAGTAAGACCTACCATCTTCAAGATACTGAAGAAGATGTCCGCCAACTTCACTGGAAGGTACACTCCACTACCTCCAGAAATGACTGAGCGCATAGCTCCTGGTGACATCCCTGTTATCCCCACAGGTGATGAACCCACACTAGCAACATCCACCACAATGCCAAAACCTTCTTTACCCATCAAAGCTACATACCAGAGACGTCCAAAACGAACCCTTGTTCAATCTACTCTGATTGAACAAGATCCTCCTGTTCACACCCAAAGGGCTAGAGTGGAATCATGGGCTCCCACTTAGTCCTAGGTCACACCATCCTTCACAATTGACCTCAATGTGGGGTTTTGAGCCTCCTCAGTCTCAAACCCTGAGCCCGAACCCCAAGCCTTAAGCCCACAGGGTGAGTCTCTACACTCCCTGTGCAGCCTTCTAGGGACAGCCCCACCATAGGCTCAATGCCTGTAGACATTGATCTAGGTCCCGGGTCAGTAGGACTAACCATCCTCTCTTTCACTGACCTTTACTCTGCACTGATGAAGAGATTACATCTCTCCATGGCCATGAAGTTGATCTACAACACCCTCTGAAAGATCAACAGAGCCAAGAGGGATCCCTTGTCTCTAGCCCCCATCAGAAGCCAATTACTGAGGTGAGTCCCACTGATGTGGAGGGGACTCATGTAGGCTCAGCTGCCACTACTCAGAGTCTCTCATTGAGCTTTCAAGACAGTGGTAACATAATTAGGACTGAGTCTATGGCAACTTTGCCCATTGACATCTCTGATAGAGATGACTCTGAGCAAAGGAAACCAGGGTGCCAAGAAGCCACATCTGGTGGTGAGACTGAGCATACTAGGTATGTTATCTCATCTCCCCGTGATTCTTCTCATGAAGATGAGGGAAGTATGCAACTAACACTTCAGTACTTGCTTTCTAAGGTCTCCAACTTGGAATCACAGGTGAGGATCTTAGAATCAAGGACTGCCACTCAGCAACTTGAGATTAACAACCTCAAGGCTAAACTAGCTGAGAAACAGACGGAGAGGTCTGTTAGGCATGTACCAATTCAAGTCTCACTGACTTCTTCCTCTAGCTCATCTAGCTCTCAAGATGATGCTACCAAAAAGGGGAGAAAGTTCAGAGACAAACACTTGAGGAACCACAGACCCAATCTCTAACTTCCCAACTCATCACACTACCCGAGTCATCTCAATCTTTTCTAGAGATTGACTCAAAAATGCTCCAAGTTCTCTACAGACTTTTCAAAAAGTTTGTATTGAGATCCTCCCTAGAACAGCCCAGCCCCGACACGACACTCATATATTTTGGGGCTGAGGAGCTTCAAAGACTGACTGCACCTTCTACCACTGTGGAAGAAGTTGGTCAATCTAAGGTCCACATGGAACCTGAGATTAGCTTCGAAGGGGAAATGGGGACTGATGGCCCAGCAACTGAAACAGTTGGGACAGAACTTGCAGCAGTCTCATCTTCCGAAGCTCAAGCTGAAGCTTCCGAAGCCGACATGGAAGCCTCGGAAGAACAAGAAAAGTCTTCTGAGGCCGAAATAGAAGCTGCGGAAGGCTTATTCCAGATGTCCGAGGAACTGACCATCACAGATGTTATTACTGAAATAGCATCTGAGGTGAGCAGGGAGGACATTTCTGACATTCCTCCAACCCAAACACCAGCTGAACCTCTCTCTCAATCACAACCCTCCATCCAAGAACCACCACAGTCAAGCACTGCCAAAGACAAAGGAAAAAGGAAATTGACTGCGGAAGAGCTTCAGGAGGAGGAGAGAATTGAGAAGCTTAAAAGAAAGGTAGATCCTACTGAAAAGCTGCTAGCTGCTAGCTCTAAGGCAGCTGCAGCCAATCAGGAAGAATCAACCAAAAGAGAAGGACAGCACTCATTGACCAGCTCATCAGCCTAGGAGCTGTCAATGAGGAAGTACTCCTGCTACCATTAGAGGAGTTGGTGTCTTTGGAGAGGTCAACCAGGCTAAAACAAGAAGAACAAGCCAGGTTGACCTTGGAGAGGGAAGAAGAAGAAGAAAGAAGAAGCAGCCCTGAAGCTGAGAGAGGACAGGATTAAATTCCTACTCTCAAGAGGCTTCAGTCTTCCTGAACTGTCTCACATGATGAGGACATGATCCTGCTGCTCCACAACAAAGAGCAGGATCAAATGGAGAAGGAAAGGAAGAAGGCTGCCAGGGAGAAGTTGAGGGAGAGGAAGAGGAAGGAAGAAGAAAAGGGGGTCACTGCCGCCAAGAAGTCAAATGACAAAGCCTGGATGAAAGACTATCTCCGGGCTCATGGCTTCTCTGGTAGGCAGGTGGGACCTATGTCTGAAAGGACACTCCAACGGATAGTCAGTGAAATCAAAGCTGACATCCGTCTGGGGAAGAGAAGGAGATGTACAGGAGGGTACAGGGAACGGTCTCAACCCCAGCCACTCAACCACAGCCAACCCCTAAACCACAACCCACACCAGAACCAACCCCTTTTCCCATCAAAACAGAACCCACTGATGAAACCTTCACCCTGAATCCATAACACTACCCAAACCTACAACATCACCTCAACCACCTAAATACCCATCCTAAAACCCAAAAACACAACCCAAAACCACTAAACCTAAGCCTACCCAACAAAAACCAAGACCATCCCCTCAGCCTCCTCAACATCTCTCCTTTGAGGAAATAAAGGAGTTCAAGACAAGGCTCATCAACTGCACCATCTTGAGCAGCATCTCCTGTGAAGGAGACCTTATCAACATCACCTATGTTGATAACTCTTCAAGCTCCCTCACCCTAGGCCAATTTCTTGAGTTGCCTAGAGACACTTTGGGCTAGGCTGCAAGACTTCTGGTCTCAACTCCGATACCCTCAATGCTGAGGAGAAGAGACTAAGAAGGAGACTGGTGACTCTGCTGGATACCAGAAAGAGGATAGGATTTCTAGTCAATCTCCTGGACCTAGGAATGCTATAATCCAGTGGAGGTTCGATGAACCTTCTCACAACTTTGTTGTGGAAAGGGAGAATGGTGAAAACCAACAGGCTTAATGCCACATCTCTATTGCATCTCAGCAGATTCGACCTTGCTGAGCTTGCTGAGAAGCCATTCTCCAATCCCTCCAACTCTGAGACTGCTGCACACATCAGAAATCACATCAGTGGTCTCCACTTAGCTGAACAAAGTAGAAGAGCCAAGATTAAAAGAAGAGTTGAAGCTGAAAAGAGCGGAAGACAAGGAAAGACCAACCACCAAAGGCACAGCCTTTCTACAGATGGTGGAAGGTCCTGAATTGGAACCAATAGTTAGATGGGAATATGACTATAGTTCCCATCAACTAACTCTCTTCAGAGGGCCACAACAGAGGGTACATATAATCCAAGGTGACAGAGTGGAGGTTTGTCTACCAAGGATCTGTACAAGATTCTCAGCACCACATTAGTGTAATATATAATTATACAATAAATAAATTGAACCCGATATATATACATAGATATATACTATCCAATTATCAAAACAAATTTTATTTGAATAAATTACATGTATATAATTTTACATAATTGTGTACAATTTATAACTTATGTATATAATTAACATACAATATATAGTTATGCTTACTTATGTATAAATTTATTATATACATATAATATGTATATAATTATACATAATTACATAATTATATATAATTATGTATATAATTATACTTATACAATTTATTAATAAATTGTATATATGTATAACTTATATGTATAATTTCTATTAAATTCAAAACATAATCACTTTCAAATTCATATTATTTATTTCAAGACATTTCAATTAAATAAATTATTTAATTTAAACTACCATTCAAAACCCAATGGAAACCCTAATCTATTCCCAATTCTCACATTATTATTATCCTAACGCGAGACACCGTTCCTTAGGTTAATCATAAGGAAATCGTTGGTGTCTAATCTATCACATCCAAATTCAAATCTCAACAATCAGGTGAGTATTCATATCCCTTTTATATCATTTCTTATTTGGGGAATCATGTGATACTGTTGGATCATGATGAGGCTGGTGCAACCAAAACTACTTCGCATAGTCATTTTTGGTACTACATTCAAAGGCTTCCGAAGCTGAGCAAGAGATCTCCGAAAGTCCGACGAACAACAGCTGAAGATATCTACTGAAGGCAAAAGCTGAAGTCAACTGCTGAAGACAACAGCTGAAGCCAACAGCTGAAGCCAACAGCTGAAGACTATCTTCGAAGACAAAGTCTGAAAGCTTCCGAAGACAGTCTGATGAAAGAGCTGAAGACAAAGTCTGAAAGCTTCCGAAGACAAAGTCTGATGAAAGAGCTGAAGACAAAGTCTGAAAGCTTCCGAAGACAAAGTTGATGAAAGAGCTGAAGACAAAGTCTGAAAGCTTCCGAAGACAGTCTGATGAAAGAGCTGAAGACAAAGTCTGAAAGCTTCGAAGACAAAAATCTGATGAAAGAGCTGAAGACAAAGTCTGCTTCCGAAGACAAAGAAGACTCCAAGCCTCGGAAGAAGCAGTCTTCCGAAGTATAAGTGGCTTCGGAAGAAGTTATTCTTCCGAAGCACTTTATCCTTCGGAAGACATTGCTATGACCAGCAGATAAAAGTATGGTCCCTGACAGTCCGCTGCAGACCTCTGATACAGCATGGCATCTTCCTAAAGAGCCATGTTGTTGACATACTTTATTCTACTGTTCACCTTTTATGATAGTACATGTTACCAACTTTAGTTGGTGACAAAAGGTAAGTCAGGGACATGTCCTGACTACTAACTCTCAGGCAAAATGTCTAAAAGACCTCACCTAGAGTCTTGTAGTATAGATGTAAGGTTAGAGGTGTCCAGCTGGTATCAAAGTATATCGGCTGTAGGTAGTATTATATATATCTTCTCCTTGTAACTCTTTAGATAAGTGATTTGAGTCCAAGAGTCTTGTAATCCTTTGAGTTGAGAAGCAATATATAAAAGTACCTTGAAAATTTATTCCTGTGTTAATTTTCTTACTGCTTGTTACTTATTATATTGTGATCAACTCCTTATAGACTACTTGCTGAGTGTTATTCGCAGTGAGTTGAGAGAAAAACCACCCATATTCGATTCTGCAGATACAATATATTCAATCATGATATTCTATTGTTATTTCATTCTAAATTCAATTCAAGACAGGTTATGTTATTACTTGCAATTATGTGAACATACTATGGTAAAATGGACGACAGTAAAACCCTAATTCAATCAATCAATCCTGGTATCAGTGGTAGATCTACTGGTTTGGATAACCTACCCCATATGAATAGTCGAGTGGTGATTGTGCCAGAGGCAGGAGTTAATCTATGGTGTGTGTGTGGAGTCTATTATATGCAAGTGTCAAGTCAAGGGGTTGTTATTGTGTCAGTTATCTATATGCTTACTATTGCAATATAAGTCTTAACGTTACCTTGTGAATTGAATTATTCTCAATCAATCAATCAATCTATATGTATACTCAAAACTGTGATTACTCACCAGCTAACTCGTTAGCTGACTTTATTTTCTCACATGATTTTAGGTTAAGCAAGTTAGTGGACTTCTACATGCTCATATAAGACCCGGACTTAGTCAAAACAAAAGACAATTACTATTTGTGACTTTAACTATTGTATTTGTATCTGTTAAATTATGTTATCCTGTAATCTGATTTTAATATATTTTCACTATCAGACAATCATGAGTTATAAACAATCAATCATTCCCTCGTCCGCTCCGATGATTCCGCCATCGGTCGGGGTGTGACAAATAAAGTATAGAATACAATCAAGCCGACTTTTCCGATTTAATTTACGTCAAAACATAGGGTTACTCATTTAAACCTTTAAATATAACGTTTTATATTGACCAGACTTTCAAAAATAATTTATGTCAAAGCATATACCAAACTCAATACGTACATAAAAAAGCAACTGTAGCGGCGCCATATGCAACTTGATAAAGTATGAATTAAATAGCCCTGGATTGTTTCCGAACTAAATTACGTCGAAACTTCGAGTAACTCGGATTATACCGATAATGAAAATGTATATATTTAATCCGACTTGTTTCCAAAAAAAACTTATGTTGAAACATAAACCAACTTAAAACGTATATAAAAATAAGCACAAAAACATGTTATATATGACCTAACTCATTTCTAAAAAAGTTACCTCAAAACGTAAACGAACATCGAAACGTGGACCATCTCCAAACATATACTAAAATAAGCATGAAACTTTTTATATTTCACCTGAATTGTATCGACACGTACATAAAAATACGTATGTAAGAAATTAGTTATTTTTAAAATAAAATTTGTATAGAGGTAAAATCCGGATTTTAAGAAATTTAAAGGGTCAAAATGATAATTTATAAAGTTTCTAAAATGTTAAGGGATGAAAAAGTAAAAGCTAAAACTTGAGAAAGAAGAAAGACCCGAAAATGATATTAAACCGTCACGCTTTACAACGGAAAAAAATCTTTATGTAAACAAATGTGTTATGCTAATGCGTTTTCAATACTTGAAGGTCTACTTTTTTTTGAAAGGTAAATCTCATTAAGAACCGTCTGGAATGTCCTCGAACTAAGGACACCGGAAAAAACAAACGAGATTACAATGTGTCTAACGGATATTTACACCAATTTTTCCAATCAAGACGAGACATTATTTCTATTTTTAAACCAAAAATACGACGTCATCTTTATGCTTTCAAACACTTCCGTGGCACGCCTCCTTTTATCTGAAAGATCCGCACGTTACGCTCATTCCAAATGGTCCACACTGAAGTAAAAATAATCCCACGCAAAATGTATTTAGCCTTCTTGGACATAGGCTGGTTCCCGTGAATCTTCAAACAGGTCGCTAACATCAAACACAATCATTGGGCTCAATCGACACCAACTTTCCACACGGCTCCAAATTTCGGCTGCAAAAAACACCCTGTAAAGAGATGGGTCGATGTTTCGGTGTCCGAATCACATAACCCACAAATAGTATTTTGGAGATCAACACCTCTCTTGCATAACTCTATTTAGTTGGTAATCAAATTTAAAATCGCTCCAAACCAAGATCTTGCATTTTAATGGACTCCAACCCTTCCATTTCATTTGAGAATTTCGGACGGTAGACGGACAGTGGGAAAGCAAAGTTCTAACACTACTGACAGAAAAGACGCCAGAGCCGCTTGGTTTCCACCTCCACTTATCCATTCACCGTGCCATTCAAAAGCGAACAGCTCCTCCAAAAGACTGAATAGGTCTGCAACTTCTGCATCCGATGAAGGGGCTGTTTTCACTCCCACAGTAGCGTTTTAACCCGTTTACCCTACGTAAACGATCCGAAATAACAGCCCACTTATGCTTCTCCAGTCTGAATAATGTCGGGTATGCAATCCGAAGAGGTTCATCCCGGAGCCAAGAATCCATCCAAAAGCTAATAGTAGAACCATCACCCACTATAGCTTCAAAATGGCTTCCAAGAGTGTTTCCGGACCAAACCTTTTTATCGCCTAGTTTAACAATTTGTCTCCAACACCCGCTAGCCGAAGTCGTGCACAGGAGTAACGACAATTTCTACTAATCCCATGACATCCAATAATGACTTTTTTCCATAAACAATTACCTTCGGTCTTGAAACGCCACGCCCATTTGAGGAGGAGCGCATCGTTAATATCTTCCAGTTTTGATAGGCCTAAGCCTCCCTCTTTCTTTGGAGTCGTAAAGATATCCCAAGCGATCCAATTGATCTTTTTTCTACATTACAACCGGTCCATAAAAATAGTCTCATAATTTTCTCCATAATCCCTATGACCGCCTTTGGGGCTTTATAGAGTGAAAGATAATAAATAGGAAGATTTTCCAAAACCGATTTGATTAGAACTACCCGACCACCCATAGACAAGTTCTTCGCTTTCCAACTAGCTAGGCACGTATTGAGAGTGTTCAAAACTATATCCCAATTACCAATTCGAGTCATCTTCGCGCCCACTTTAATACCCAAGTAGACACATGGGAAATCCCCTCTTCTACAACCCAAAACTTCCAACATGCCATCGATTTCCGCATCATTCACGCCAATCCCAAAAAGGTTAGACTTATGAATATTGATTCGAAGCCCCGTGCACAAATAAAAAATACGAAGGATACGAGCCGTGTTTTGAATATTTCTCTAGACCATTCTCCCAAAATGAGAGCGTCATCCGCAAAAAAGAGATGATTAATATCCATATTATCAATCGGGAAACTAATACCTTTGATCAAACCACCTCTTTCGCCTTGTTCAATAACCAAGTTAGACACTCCATAACAATGAGAAATAAGAAGGGTGAGATAGGATCGCCTTGACGTAAGCCTTTCTCACTCTAAATTGGTACGTGGGAGATCCGTTCACAAGCACAGACGCACAAGTCGAGTCAAGAATACCTTTTATCCACATACACCACACCTCGAAAAAAACCCATTTGAGAAAGAGTAGATAAAAGAAATCGCCAATTGACACTGTCGTAAGCTTTTTCAAAATCGATCTTCAAAAGAAACGCCTTCTTCTTTTTCTTTAAGCCATTCCAAAACTTCGTTCACCACAAGAGGACCATCTAGAATAAAACGCTCTGACAAGAAAGCTGATTGATTCTCCGATATTAAGTTACCTATCACCTTTTTAAGGCGGTTCGCAAGGATTTTTAAAACAACCTTGCTAATCACCCCAACTAAAGTGATGGGTCTATAATCTTTGAGTCCCACCAGTGTTTGATCTTAGGGATCAAAGTTATAAACACGGATCCACAATCCGGACTAATCGAACCAGTTCTATGAAACTCCGACATGATCCGGCAAAAATTGTTTTCTAAGGCATCCCAATAACGCTTAAAGAAATGAAAATTAAAGCCATCGGGGGCCCGGGGCTTTGTTTGAACCACAGTCGAAAACAGCGTCTTGATTTCTTGCTTCGTAAACAAAGAAATAATGTTTGTACCATCCTGCTCGTTTACACGAGACAAACCAACACACTGAAGATCCGGCCGGATATGAACATTTTCTTTAAAGTGTTCTCGAAAGAACCGAAGCACTTCCTTCTTTATTAACGTCGGTTTCGATACCCATGCCCCTCTAATATCCAAGCCCGGGATCACATTTGTAGCTTTGCGACCATTAACTATACTATGGAAAAAAACTAGTGTTTCATCCCCTAGAGACCCATTTCGCACGAGACTTTTGTCTCATATCCCGGTGTCAAAAAAGATCAATCTCTTGGAGAGTTTTTTTACATTCTGTCCACACCCACAATTCTTCCTCTTCCAAATCTTTTATTTCCATAAGGCGTTCTATATCTTCCTTCTCTTTGTTGAGCCGCTTCACCTCTTCATTTCTTTACTTCTGATATCTTTGACCCAAACCTTTAATTTGCCACGGAGCATTCCCAGTTTTCTAACAAGGTTCAAATCAGGCGGACCATGATTAGACTCCCAGCAAAACCGACAATACTAACTCTTCACACCCCGGACGTTGCAACCAAGAGTCAAACCAGCGAAAAGGCTTAGGCCCAAAATTTTTTTCAATGAGAGTTTAAACATAAAGGGGCGTGATCCGAGTGCACTCTTTCAAAGCTCTAACACAAGCGGTAGGCCACTTGTTAAAAATACCATCACAAACAAAAACGCTGTCAATCCTGCTCAGTTTACACATACCCCATCTATTTACCATGTACGTATACTTCATACCTTTCAGATTATACTCACGAAGACCAGAAATTTTCCAGAAAATCATTGAAATCTCTCGCACAAACAGGATCAAAATTGGAGTTTTTTCTTTCGCCTTGATCTCTAACTGCATTAAAATCTCCAAAAGCGATCTACCACCCTTGACCCGAACTAATAATCTGAGCAATTTTTCCCCAAAGATCTCTTTTACCCCCAACAGTTTGCGGCGCATATACATTTATAACATTCAAACGAGTAACTCCATCAGTTAATAGCCCGGAAACGAGCAGAAAATTTGCATTTTTAACCACCCGATCCTTGGTTAAAACTTTCGGATCCCATATACTTAATAAACCCCCTGAGTTGCCGGTAGAATCAACCTTCTCAAATTCGAAACCCAAACCACCCCAAAAATTGGAAACCATACAAGAATTTACATTGCTCGACATCGTCTCTTGAATTCCAACAAACGATATACCCAAATCAGACTTTAGTTTTCTAATCCAACCCGCTTTTGACCTTGACCCAAACCCCTAACATTTATCGACAAGCAATTCATTTGTTACCTTTTTGTAAACCTTCACCTATGATGGACTCCATAATTAAATTATCTTGTTGTTCCAGGTTGATACCTAACTTGATACCCACCGCCTTTGTTGCCATGGCTTCCTGTTGTTGTAAAACCTTGACTTGATCATTTACTTCTCCCTCTGACAAGTCGTTTAACGGTTCATGCTGGGTAGGATGAATTGGGGTACTCTGAACATGTGTGTCGATATCATCAGGTTTGAAGTTTAAATCAATAGGGCTTGCTTGGTCGTCATCAGAATAGTCTTCATCACTAGATGGATCATGGTCCATAATACCAATTATTTCATTAAGCCCAAATAAATCACTGTTTTTCTTTTTGGGCTTCTTTCCAATCCTTTGACTCTCATTACTACTAGTGTATGTAGTACTGGGCCGGCCCAATTCCGATTTTTTACATTTTTTCTCTTCATCACCTTAGTGTTTCCATCAATAACAGAATCTTCAAGAATAGGTGATCAAAATTGAAATTGACAGCAGGGACAAAAACCGAAATTACCTCCTCTATAATGGGACTTGAATGACAATTAATACCAACATTAATGTGCTCATTATTCCTTTCCAAAAAATCCTCATTACCATTACTGTTGTTTATTTCACCGGAAACAGGCTCCGGCATAAATTCCGGTAACGGTGTTTCATCGACGGAGTGCTTCTCATTCGATTCTTCCATATTATGATCCACGTTTCTTTCTTGATTAACCTTCACGGGAACGGCATTCGTTGCTGGAGTAGCATTCGTTAATACGGGATAGAATTCCGGTATCCAATCGCCCATTTCTTCGTTTATCCACACTCTAAACTTCCGGTTTTTCCATTCCAGTATAACTTTTTCAGACATTTTTTTCCCATCCCCAACTAGGACACCAACATAATCGAAGGATAAGTCTGCGTCTGACTCAAGCTTAGCAGCCTTATAGACAACTTTCCAAACATTCCTCCGACTAGATTAAACACCTCATTTGTAAAAAGATGAAGAGGAATGCCTTTAATTTTTACCCATGCCAACCTTCAAAGCTAAGAGGTTGTCCCTTCCACAAACATACCGACGAGAAGGTCTACTTACAAAAATAAAAGTGACATGTGATTAAAAAATAAAATTAAAACCAAAGAAAAATAGAATAAAATATAGAAAAGAAAAAAAGTAATAGCTAAAAGAAAGAAAGAAACGGAAGCAGCAAAGAGAAAATTAAAGTATGGCACATGGGTTAATATTAACGTATAAGAGCATTCACAACCCGTACCTTATAATTATGTGAGTGTGAGTACTTAAATTATATGGATAGTTTTGAGTGGTTGTGAGTGGAGGAGAGAGAAAATGTTACTGTTGATCTGTAAATTTAAGGATTCACTGTTTAACCCTTACAAATTTTTTAATATTTTTGAAAGTGGTTGTGAGTGAAGAAGAAAGAAAATATAATGAAAAAGGTATAAAAAATATTATTTAATTGAAAGAAGAAAGAAGAAGTAGTGATTTTTAGTGTAATCATATAGATAAAGATAAGAAATGAGATTTGAATGCTCTAACACATGTCTAATTGGGAATCAGTACTTTTGGTTAGAAAGAAAGTCGAATACCACTGAACCAAAAGAAGAATTATGTTTTCAGATCTCACCGAAAAACTACATAACAAATACTGTGAAGATGTGGTGGTTTATGATTGGCAACCGGCATTATATTTTGAGTGCTAGTATAATGAGTGGTGTTTCATCATACTTAATTCTAGTATGATGTTAAAATGATTTGTTTAACCATATACCATAAAAGTAACATATTTAGTAAACAAAACAATAACAACATATTAGAACATTCACATTTCATTTTATATCATCATCATTATATTACACTAAAAAAATTATTTTTCTCTCTTATTGTCATAAAAGTAACCATTTTTATACATTTATTATTACCTTTGCTCTATCTTCCATTCACAATCATTTTAAAAAAAATTAAAAATTTTATGAGGTTTAACAGTGTTTACCCCAAATATACAGATAAACAGTAATATTTTCACACCCCTCCCCCTCTCATAGCTATACCCTATAATAGCATACACTCATATAATTTTAGGAAATGGGATGTGAATGCTCTTATATATTTTAAGAGAAAATTACATAAATGATCCATGCAGTTTAATTAGATTGCATGTTTGGTCTATATACTTTAAAAATTACAAAGTTAATCCAAATATTTGTGTGCACATTGCATGTATAGTCCTCGAGGTTATAACCTGTTACATTTTATGATTAAACTAGTATTAAGTCCTCCGCGTTGCTACAGGAGGCGTAAAACTATGTCAAGTAACATAAATGTCAAACCAGTGTTAACTACCACCAACATCGAAAAAACCCTTATTAAAAAAGAAAGAAAAATGAAAAAATAAAAACGAAGGGAAAGTAGAGATAAAAACGGTAAACCACTCACGTGAAACGTATAACATTAAATTATAGGAGACAAAAGTTGAGAGTGAAAAAATAGGCATAACAATATTGAACCGCACACGCATGTTACGACGTGTTAACTTCAAAATTTAGACCGAAATATAAAATGAAAATTTGTAAAAAAATAAAAAAGTATAGGGGACACAATTGAAAGTAAAAAATTATAGGGCCTAATTTGTAAAAGACGTAAAAGTTTAGGTTTTAAAGTAAGAACTTAAAAGAAAGAATATGTACAACATTTAATACTCATGGTACAACTATTAATGCAAACTTAAGTTGATAATTAGTATATACTAGTATTAAGACCCTCACGTTGTGGCGAGATGCGTAAACCTTAATAAATAGCACTAATGTCATACCACCGTCAACGACCACTTAACACCGGAAAAACTCGTACTATAAAGGAGAATAAAACGAAAAAATATATAAACCAAATATAAAGTAGACGTCAAAACGTTGATCTTCGCACGCGGAACGTAAAACATAGAAAACAATAACTAAGTCTATTTAAGATCAGTGCGTTGCGTCGACTCCGTTAAATAGTATAAAATAGGTGTGACAACGTTGAACCACACACGTACGTTGCAGCGTGTAACTCGTAAACTTTAACCGTAACGTAAAAAGGAAAATATGTAAAAAATGAAAAGTATAGGAAATAAAGTTGAGAGTGAAAAAGTATTAGAGTTAAGTTGTGAAATATATAAAAGTATTATAGTTAGAAGTAAAAAAAAATTAAAAAAGAAAGAAACCAAAAAGTACAACTCATAAAGCATAATGTACAACTCATAAAGCATAATGTACAACTCATAAATCATATGAAAGTTAATAATTAGTATATAGTTAATTAAATAAGGAAATATTTGTCATTTTACATTTTAATATATACACAGACACAAAATTCACCAATGGGAATGGTTTAATTTCTTTCTAATTGAGACTTGAGATTACAACGGCAACCACCGGTATAAATATAAACAAACAAACAAATAAACATATCCGGTATATCTCACTAAATAGCAGGGTCTAAGAGGGGTATGTGGTGGCGAGTCTTTCCTCTATTTTGAAAGATAGAGAGACCGCTTCCGAAGAGACCCCCGACTCGCTAACAAAAGCAATAAAAATAGCAATCATAATATATAGCATACAACACATAGGTAAAAATCACATGAAGATTTAGATAGTAAGCACATCAAAAAAAGCAACATGTAACACCTAAAAAGGGCAGATGTGGAAAACCTACACCTCACGCGAAGGGTCCCGCCTCATGTCACCGTTTATCCTTCCTACCCACAAAACCCACAAAACTCACTAAAAGTCCTTAATTTTAATTCTACGCCTCCACTCACTTCTATACTCGATCATGTGCTCAGAGAGGTGCAAGTCTATCATATCTCGTCTAATTATCTCGTCTAATTATCTCGTCTCAAGTCAACCTAGGTCTACCTCTACTCCTCCTACCCTCTAAGCTGATGTTCTCTACTGCTCTAACAGGTGCTGTCATCGTTCTCCTCTTCACGTGCTCAAACTATCTTAATCTTCCTCTATATTTTATCAGTGATACAAGCCACCTCTAGGCTCTGGCAAAAGACATAATTTCTTATCTGATCCAATCTTGTGTGTCTACACATCCACCTCAGCATTCGCATTTCTACGACATTTATTTGTCTCTCGTGCGATTTCTTTATGGCCCAACAGTCTGTGCCGTATAATATAGCTGGACGTACTGCCACTCTGTATAGTTTTCCCTTTAGTTTTGTTGGGAACCTCTTATCACACAAAATCCCTGATACTGCTCTCTACTTGCACCGGTACAAATATCTAAACAAAAAAGATGAAATGAAGCACTGACGGTGAATACATGTTTCAAAATTAAACCCAATATCCGTAACATCTACAAGAAGCTAAAATGAAGTAAACCCATCAAGATCAAGAAATTAAGTTTGAACTTTGAAACTTGTGAAAATTAAAAATGCGACTAGAAAAGCATCAAACAGGGTAGGACAGGCAGCAACCTGTAGATCCCAGACACACCCCGGCCTGTAACCCAACAGACTTCACTCATTACTCTCTCTCACTCTACCAATACCATCTCCCTAAAAACGGACACTACCACCGTCCACCAAGATGCCACTCGACGCTACCAAAGCCTCCGGATCTCTGATCAACCCAAATGAGAACCAACCACAGTCGCACTTCTTATTCTTGGATCAGAACCATCCTTCACCCTTAGCAGCCCCTTCATCCGTAGTTCACCTAGCCTTATCATCGAATTAAGGTGAAGGGAAGTATCGTCGTTCAATACCT